>JASSUY010018667.1:0-17232 GCA_032466535.1 Forpus xanthops | reverse complement strand
ACTTAAACAGGGGAAGTTTAGATTGGATATAAGGAAGAAATTCTTTACTGTAAGGGTGGTGAGGCACTGGAATGGGTAGCCCAGGGAAGTTGTGAATGCTTCATCCCTTGTGGTGTTCAAGGCCGGGTTGGACAAAGCCATGGGTGACATGCTTTAGTGTGAGGTGTCCCTGCCCATGACAGGGGGATTGGAAGTTGATAATCTTAAGGTCCTTTCCAACCCTAAATATTCTATGATTCTATGGTCATGGAAGAAAATAAATTGTTGAATATAATTAATATCACTTAAAGAAAATGCACTTTCCTTCTCATTTCTAACTCTAGCTGTGCTTAATGAGTGAGGATTAAATGTGCATTTCTATGAACAGTCACAACAATTAGATTTTAATCTAAGAATGTATTTTTTTCTATATATATGTTAATAAATGATCTATAACCTCAAATTATTCACAAATACGTAACACTTAGTGGTAGTATTTCATTACATATATAACCATTTTCTCAAGAATTTTTAGTTCCACAACTTTTAATATATAGAAAGCCATGCTAGATAAACTGAGAACATAAAAGATCTGTTAGCATAATTGGAAGACCATCACAGCTAAAAACTGAAAATGACAGAAAATTCTCAATTAAAACTCTGCAATTATTCTTTCAGATTATAGATATCTTCTGGGATTCTGGTTACACAGAACTTTTTGGTTCATTTCACAGGAATAATATTCATCTTAATTAGCAAAAACTATTGATGGGCTTTTCTCTTTTTTACAAGAGGGAGTTCACTCGGTGTACTGATTACGAGTAGTAGATTATTCTGATAAATGAAAAGTTCTTGTCTTTCTGAACAGCAGATGAATATGTTATCTGTCTTCAGCCTTGTAGCTTCTTTGTTAGACATCACCTTGTTGAGACAGAATGACTTACTTGGTAAGTGGTTGACCCGATTTTCTGTCTGGCACCCTAACATTGCTGGGCATCATGCCAAGCTGGATTCTGCAGCTATTTATGACTGCATTCAAGGTTCAACTATGCAAATCACAACTATTAGCCAAAAAAACATAGCAGATTTGTTTGTTAAACATTTCCATAGCTCACAAGGTCAAAGCATTTGTTTTCACAAATTTAAAATATAGTTTTGTAAGTAATGATCAGTAATGTTTAAAAAGATTGTCACCTTTTAACATTTTATTTAGACTGAATTAGACAACGTAAAGTAAGCATTTTTCCTTGTGTGTTACAAAATAACCTCATGGAGTACAGGAAGAACAGACATGAGATGAAGTGAAAAATATATATAATTTTATCTGTTTGTCAACATATTAGCTGCACAATACAGAATTACAATAAAATAAAAGGCAGATGAACTATGACAAAAATCTCTGAAGAGTGCAGTCTTCCTCCTGAAGGCTGTTCTGATGAAGCTAGCTGTAATGAGCTGCAGATGCTCCACAGTCTAGGCAGCTCCAGTAGCCTGCACAACTTCCTCTCCTAGCTGGTCTGAAATCAGACCTGAATCCCAACCAAATCCTTAGCCAGTATGTATTCACAAATATTTTTGCCTCTGTTATTTCCCAGACCTAAATCCATTCAGCATCTTTTTCTCGGATTGCAGTTACCCTTTAGACCTGTTCGTGCTGAAATTACTGGTTTGCTAGACTTCAGCTTGGGAGATTTCTGTTGGGTTTGGCTTTGGTATCATCACCACTTCCCCGCCCCTTCCCATGGCATCTGAGCAACACCAAGAGTGAAAAGTAAACCTTGTGCAATTTCAGAAGGAGGTAGCACTACAGAAATTCTTTGGGTTGGGTTTGTCATTTGCTCTGTATGTTGTCCAGTATAAACCCTAATTTGAAACCTTTAATAATCATATGCATAGGCTGTCCTGGTCACTATCATCCTGTAGATTAGCTGTTGATTTCTCTCAGTTCTTTGAAGCAACAATGAAAACATATTTACAAAACTAGCAGCAGTGTATGTTATGTGGTAAGAACTGTGTCTACAGAAAACAGAAATGTGATTTAAACACATATAAAATGATTACTCATAAGCAGAATTTTAAGGGAGGCTGTGTGCAGAAAATGTGGAAAGACAAATTTTAAAGACATATCTCTCTACCATGTCCTAATTTCATAACTTATCAAAAACATTAATAAACCTTATGCAATCTTATCTATTAATAGTGCACAATTAAAAAATAATTCTATTACCCCAACACTTAAAAATTCTTTGACAATATAGTACAAATAGGCGTTAGATAATATGTAATATAGACTGCAGAGAGATGGGTATAATGATAATATATAGCAGAGAATAAAGTAAAATGAGACATTTTCTCTTAGAGAAAGGGAAGTAGATTTATGTACCCGCAGTGCAGAGTTTGTTTTCTAAAACAGATTTTGGATTAAGTCAAAATTTTGTGACAGAATCCAAGGTGAGAGCACATGTTCCGTCACGGGGTGAGAATCCCTCACACAACACCAAATGTGGATAAAAGTTGCTTAATTTATTGATTGTATATGAGATAATTAACAAGGGTGAACCTCTGGTTCAGAGTATTTCTTCATCTGAAATAAAGGATTAACATTGAAAAAGTAAAAATTAAACAGTTCTCTATTTTAACCATTTGCCTTATCAGTCTACAGTTTTCTTTACAGTTTTAATGCAAAACCATTTTTTAAAGATTCTTTTGACTAAGAAAAACAATCTGAGTGTGAGCTAACAGCGGCTGCCTATATTTTTCATTTGTGAGATACTTTTTATTAATTACTTCTGTTTTGTGGGTGATAGTAAAATAATGTATTTCAACAGAAGTAAAAGAATTATGGGAGAAATGATGTGAAAGAGGGCAGAATAAAGCTAATTACAATTAATTAGATTAAGTCTGTTTTCTGTGTTAGTTACCATCCACTTAGAGCAGAAGAAGGACTCATTGATCTTAGTAGGGCTTCTTCCCTTAGTTAAGAACTGCAGAACTGAGATTGTAGAGCTTCCCTGAATCATCTATAACAGTATTTCCCGTACTTCTCCCAATAAAGTGTGCAAGAGGCTTCCAACAAATAGGGAAAATACATTAAAGGGGGAAGGGGGGGAGAGGCTGAATTGGAAACATGGAGATTTTTCATCAAATTCATCTGGTTTCAAGAAGAAGTAAGAGTTTGAGCCTTGTAAATACAATACAAAGCCCTAGAATTTATTCATGGTTAAATTCATCTGCTTTACCCAGTCCTTTTTTAAAGAGTACCCTCTCCAACAAAAGGCACAGAGCACTGTGTTAAGGTAAACACTAGCGACTTTGTCCACAGTCAAATCTAAATAATACTTAAGAAACTAAATCCAAGACATTAGCAATAAAAATACGTAGCATGTATTTCTTCCCTGGGAGCCCACATGGCAATTGAATTCCACTGAGCTGCACTTACATGGAACAGAATTCAATTAAAAAAAAAGTCCTCCTGGATTCCATGCTGTGAAAGGCTTTGCAAATTTATTTTACGGACTTTGGGTGTGGAGCCTGGACACAGTTTGTTTTTTTTTTTTAATGGAATCAGTCTTAATGTCTAAGGTTATTCTTTACTTGCCTCTGCTGCACAGTTTTCACAAGAGTTTTCACATATAAGCCAACTGAGGACAACTCGTTATTAAAGAAGTCAGCAGGTGTCCTGTGCTCTGAAACATATTAAATAAGGAACTCAACAGGATCATGTTGACTGTAAGCTACACAAAGAAATTAAATAATGAAGACAGAAGCTCTTCAACAAAGACCAATTCTGCATAAGTAAAAAATGTCTTGTCAAAAAAAAAGTTCCTGGATAGATTTACTAGAATCTCCATTTTGGTACCTTCTGAAAACAAGCAGACTGTGTATTTTAGACACTTAAAACTTTCTGACCTGAGTCTGATGCAATTGAGAGTGACCAGAATGGCAGGAATCGAATAGTCAAAACCTGCCCTTCCCTACATAGCTTTATTACTCAACAAAAGAGCTGTTGCAAATTGGCCTTATCATTCTGAAGTTTGTTGAATTGTCTTACTTGTGTCAATATTAATGTGAAATAGCTCTAGGAAATACAAAGAAAACAGTAAAAAAGAGTCCCCTGTATTTTTAGTTAGTATTTTTCTAGTATATGAAGCCTTCCAGCCACGGAAACATTTAAAATATGGTTCCCTTTGAGATTTAAATGTATTTTGGGATAAGGTAATTTAAAATCACATTACAAGAATTCAAACCCAACATAAATACAGTTTTGAAACTCCCACTTATTCTGAGTTGCTGAGTAATTGCACCAGACAAATAGTTTTAGAGTGGGCTTTAATATATGGGATCACAACATTTATTGGATTTTCATTTATGAAAAAAAGTTCTCATGCAGTAATTGTTTGAAGAAAATTGGCAATTAAGAAATCTAACTAAGTTGCTTTTTGAAGAAAAATTAAGCCTGATTTAATTCTTTTTGGAAAAAAAAAAAAAAAGTTGACTTCAATAGAAGTAGGTCTGGGCAACTCAAAGTCAGTTGGAAAATAAATTATGCTAAGTGCATCCAGACTCACAGAGCATCTTTAAGAAACAGAGTGTTCATAATGAACCAAAGTCTTCCGACTGCTTAATATGACTTTAAAATAGCTAATATGAAAAAAAAATATTACAAAACCTTTGCTGACCAGGTGTTTTCCCTTTTTATCAATACAATATATTTCTATAATGGCCATCCCATGCTCTGTCATTAAAATGTGAGCTTTCCTTTCAGGTGCTTTGCCTCAGACATATGGAATTCTCATCTGCAGTTTTTACCTCCACTCTCCAAGTTAATCATACAGGGCTCCTTGAACAACAGTTTGCTGCAAACACAATGCCATACTCTGGGACTGTGACTTAGTATGAATTTAATGGGGCAATTAAAAACTCCTTCTCCGAAACTCAACATCAATTTATTGCAAGACATTAGATTACACATTTCCTGTATCTGTGATTTCAAAGATAATTCTGTTGATGATATTTAACAGGTATAAGTGTTTATAGGACTGGGGATATGACCTTGGTTCAGCAAGAGTTTGCTCATGTAAACCTGTGCATTTGCAGAAGGGGAGCTACAGATAATGTTAAGGTACAGGTGAAAGCTAAGTATGAGGCTCCAATGTCCTGATGCCATTCATTTTCACCAATAATTTATCCATATCCTATTAATTTTTTCAAGAATGAAACAATTCTCTAATATTAATTCTTCCCTAGACACAAACTTGAGTTAGTTGCTATGCTTGCTAATCTCTTGTCAGCCTAATGTCTCTTGTATGGATAATTATGTGTTTAAATAGAAAAACCTCCTGGACAGTTCAGATGAAACCACAAAACCAGTCCAGTTACATGCACTTCAGCATCAATGTGTGATGGAAAATTTTTGTCCTAACATTTTTTTCATTTTAGTTGACATTGTCAGATCCCCCAACAAAAATCCATAGTGATTCTGATCCTTTCTAAAATGAAATATGTGCACACAGGTCTGCCTGGGTCAAAAATTCTACCAGCACCACATTACACAAACTCACTGCCAAATGCAAACCTGTAAGACACCATATGTTATAGCTATTGGGGGGTGCACTGGTAAAACTGAAAGCTGAATTTGGAGCATGATACAGACTGAGAGCTATGATTGTGGCTCAGTCTATATGACTGTCTTGCACTACAATACCAAGTTAAAGAATGTGGTAGAAATGTGGGAGCTTACCCTTGGAGATCTCTTGAGTGAAGTACAAATGGCAATCTCTAAGTGCACTGAAAGAGTGAATGACCAAATTAATTGAATGCATTCAATCACTTTTAAGACATCTCATCTGTGTGTAGCATTTTGATCCCGTGCTTGAGTAAATGTATGATTAAATTTTTATTAAAAGGTAATGCTCCTGTTCTAATGATACTTAATTATATATAATTAAAATGAAAGGATTAATAATATTAAACATTTCATCAGAGGTAAAGATAAATATAAATACATATATTGTAGTATGGTTAAATAGGAATATATAATATTGAGCCTATATTATCTTCAATGCATTATGTAAAATAGCACATGAATAATATAATACATGAAATAATATTACATTCTGGGTAATGAGTAAATTAAAGGCCTGGTTCAGTACTTCAACGTTGACCTCAGTTCAGCTTAAACCACTGCAAATGTTCATAAAAATCTATTTGATTTTGGGGGGCAGTATACAAAGAATAGTTGAGGTAGCCTTAAAAATTATTATACAAAGTCCCTAGGATGCTTACACTTTGTTGCTATGTCACCTCTCCATGTGAAAAGTGAATGACAATGCTAAATGACACATATTTTAGCCACAAAAGAAATCAGTTTTAGAATCATAGATTAGAATTCAGAAATACCTTATGTCCAGCTAACCCTGAATCCATGCATCTTTATAGGCCTAACTTCTGATTTTCAGAATCTTTGAATCAGGCCTTAAATACTCATACATATAGTATTCCTCTTGCACATCACTTGCTTATATCTGATGTAATAAAAAAAAAATTCCGTATTTAATAAAGCAACTACACAATTTGATCTCTGCCCATAGATACACCATGTTTTAAAATGTAACACTCATTCTAGTTGTCAATTCCACCATTAGATACAGTAAATCTGTATCTCCAGATGTAAATTGTTATGAAGTCATGGAACCTTTGTCCTGTAAATTTTTGTGCGTTAACATAGTTTAAGTGTTTTAGCTTTTTAAATGGATCTTTAAATTGTGTAGTTTTATATCAGAGAGATCTTTTTGTCTCTAAAAATTGTAAAGAACTAGTATTTTTCTAACAAGACCTTAAGACCTGCGCAAGAATTTTAAGGATTTTTATGAACCTCTGTGCTTTCTTTAGCTAGATTTTGGCATTGTTTCAGTGTAACTCCAGTACAACTCAATCAGCTTATTTTATAATTAAAGCCAAGAAAATAGTAACAAAAATACATAATATATGATACTCATGTTTATAATAGAAACATCCGTAAAGAAAGAAACATGTTCTGACTCTTCTCATTACCCCAAAGGGAATTGCATCTTTAATCACACAAAGCACAATGGCTTTCTAATTTTGTTTAAAGTGTTTCAGTACTTACAAAAACCAGATCAGGTTATTGTAAATCTAGAGCAAATTAGAATCATTGGCCTCTGCTCAGCTGTATTCAAGAATACTATGTAAATCATAAATTTAATGGCATACTAAGACGCACATCTGTTTCTATTTTGTAGAAGTTACTAATCTAACTTCAGAGTATTTAAATATTACTTTCATTAACTGGAAAATTGTGAAAAATAGGGACTGCTATAAGTCAAAATGTGTTGCTGCATTATGCTAAGGGAAATATAAAAATTGCAAGTCTATACAGTACAGTATAATTTTATGAGGGATATGTGCCACTGTCTGTTCCATGACCTTGTAGCTCCTCTGTTTACTAGGGAAAACATCACTTACACACAGAGCTGCATTGCTAAGTAGAATCTGCACCTGCACATAGGAAAAAAAGGAAAAAAAGGAAATATTAGCCTATATGTACTAATATTTTTGAAAATGTAGTCGAATTCTGTTGCAAGGCAGTATAGAGATGGCCTGCCAATTTTAGAACTGTAAGAAAAGATCTAATTCTTAAGGTTTACTATGATATTTGATTGGTACATGGTAGAAGGTGATAAATTTTGACCAGTAACTTCCTCAGAAACTCAAGACTAGGTTGCACTAAGTGGAAAAGTTAAAATATGCAGAATGTTAAATTAAATCTTTATTCAGAACAATTACAATGTCAAAAATGGAATTTCTATAGATTCTTTTTGTCTTCAAATATTCTATTTATTAAAAGACATTCAATCTTTGGGAAGTCAGATGTCACTTTTATGCTGTTTTGCTTGTGCTAAAATTACCTGCGGTAGTAGATACTTTGCATTAAAGCTTAGGGTGCATAAAGCTGAATGGGATTTATGTAAATAACTGTATGAATATGTATCTCACCTTTTACCAGTGCTAATTTCAATGAGCTGTGTTTGAGAGGGAATTATATTAATATATACAACTGATAGGGAATTTGCACACTAATTTTACTATCAACAGAAATTCTAAAGAAAGCAAATTAAATCAATGTAGTTTTACAGAGAGGTAACAGAAAGAGAAAACAGAAAGGCAAAACTGGTCACCTTAATGGTACAGTGCAAATTTGTGGTCTGTTCTTCAGTAAGATTCAGTGATTGCACATGCAGGAAATTCTCCCATTCCTGTGTAAGCATACAGAGTTACCACTTTGCTTTCCAAGCATGCAATAAAAGTTTGTGTTGTCTTACTGATACATTAAATGTAGTATTATGATTTATCAGATATAATATGAAAATACTACATTTTGGTGTTGATTAGTCAACAAAGAGTAGCCAGTGCTCATAGTGAGGTGGGGAATAGTGTCTTAATTAATTATTGAATATATTTTAATATTTATAATTAGCAGTAGAGCTAAGCAGTCAATCGGTGTTCCTCACAACAGGAGCATGGTAGTAATATCATTCTTTGACTGCAGTGTTTTTAGAAAGGCGTAACCATACCTTCAATCAGATTTAAATACTATTTGTCAAAAACATCGAGGTCTGTCAGAAGTAAATGATCATTTAATTAAAGAAAAAAAGGTGTGATATCTTTGATCCCTATACTTTAGTGATATTAATTCCCATGTGCTGCAGGTGTTTGTAATGCATAACAAATCATTATTGAAATAGAGGCTTTTATAGGCAGTTTCAGTGAAGGAAAATGACTGTTCTTACAGCTGCCAGAGTTACACCTGGCAAGGTAACACAAGCATGACAAAATGTGAACTACAAGATGTAAGCCTGGAAACAAATCTTTGTATCCTTCTCCATACTCTGCCCATGCCAGCTGAAATGGATTGCAAAGCAGTGCTGATGTACAAAGTTGATGGGGAGGGGGGGAGAGACTGAATTTGCTGCTGTTTCTAGGCTCTCTGACCAGTGATCCATGATGCATCTGTGGTATCTGCTCCAGAGGGAGCCAATCACATAACTGTCAGCATTTCAATGGCAATCAGTACCAAGAGGAAAAAATATATTCTTACAAAAAAATATAAGGGGCCAAGTCCTTGGTTTGAACCACAAAACAAAATCAAAGCAAGTATAACCAATCAGCTGAGGTTATGAGCACTTCAGAGTGCCATGAGAAACGGAGAAGCAGAACCAGATGAACTGTATGTAAAGCATGACTCACACATCATCTTGATTAAAGCTACCAATTGAAAATTCTATATTAAGAAAAGAAAAGGACAAAAGCCCCACTTGTTCTTATGGAATAACACCTAGTGGCCTACTGGGAAAACAGTAAATGTGAACTGAAATATGCAAGTTTGGAAGCAAGTAGGGCTCTCATGCCCTGCCTTTCGATAAGGGAATTTGAAAGTTGCAATCATGAAGTGAGGAAGTCCCAGTGGGATATTCTTTTCTGTTCATGATTGATCGTGAGCACCCTGTTCATTCCTATTTGTAACCTTTTACCATATCTCTGAACTTGATTATTTTGACTATGGACCAGATTGTCATGTAGGCATTGTACAGAATTCCAACAAGTTGACTCCTAAAGAGGATCGTGGAAGGAATTTAAGCTTTTAAGTTAAAAAAACCCTCTGCTTTAATGCAGCCTACCTGGGAAAGATGTCTCTGTTCAATAAGCACTTCCATGTTTTATATTAAATTTTCCTGCAGTTCTAATGCTTATCATGCCAAATATTGCTTCAGTCAAGATAAACCAGACTAAGGAGCTCTGTGCCTGCACCATTGCTAGGGCTGTCTGTAAAAGAAAGCTGAGCAGTTAAAGATGACAGTCATACTTTAAGAACACCTGACACACACCAGCACAGTTAGCCTGTCACTAAACCTAACAGTAATCACCACGTTCTTTTAAAGGTGTTGTTTTGTTCTAAAACCAGCAGTTAGAAACTGGTCCAAAGTGTGTGAAACAGGGTAAATTCTCTTCTTTGCCTGAAGGGACTCAAATGTTTATTTCTTCCCAGCTAAACTGTTCTCTACCCCACAGCTTGATTGAAGATGCAGATAGTCTCCACTTCCCCCGCTGAAGTCATGCACCAAGCAGAAAATGATTCAGGGCTAGACTCACTGGGCTAGAAAGTGAGAGCACCAAAGGGAACATGATTCTGTAGCTTAATGATTTGGGCAATCAATTGGAATGGGGAGGTCTGAGCCCTGGTCAGTAGTCCAAGAACTTCATGTACTTTATCCCATAATTTCTCAAGAAGTAAATTTAACCTTACCCTCAGTGCAGCCATCTAAATCTTTATGGGTCTGTAGAACTGTGCAGACGAAGATTAATATCTCTTCAAATCTTGGCCTATGCCATCAAGAACATGGATTTTAGTAGTGTCTAGGATAATAATAGTAGGTGCTTGTGTAACGAGAGAAAAATCCTTCATGGATTCATACTTGCAAATGCAATGGTTTGCCTTTGAATTCTACATTCTTGATTCATCTGTTTTGCATCACCTTTAATTTTGTGACACATAAGCAACAAAAGAGTGTCCAGTGACCTATGTAATAGTTAAAAACACTCTCTAATGGATGTAAGTTCTAGATCTGCAGTTTGATAAAGCAAATCCAACCCTAACCATTACATGATTTTATGGTTCTTTAAGAGGTATAAGGGTTCAGTATAGACATCCAGTCCTTCTCCCATTCTCTTTCAAATCTTCCTATGCTGTTATATCAAGCAGCAGGGTAGCAAGAGGTGAGGAGAGGTGATGAAAATATGCAGTAACCACCACACATGGCAGTTTGAGATATGGGATACTTTTCTGGCTGCAAATTACCATGTGAAAGAGATACGGAGATCTGGTGAAGTTATAGCAAATTGTATAATATAGTTGTGTAAGGGAGAGGAAGAGAAGGAGCTCCCTACCTGCCAGGCAAAATTACATATACTTTAAATAGAAAAATCTATTTAATTTCTTACTATTCTCTTGAGTCTTTCTTCTTTCCTTAAAAGGCACTATTTGCTGCCCAAATGTAGAAGTAATGCCTATGCAGACAAGTAGTTGGAGAAAAGGGAACCTAGAAATGTGCAAAACTATTTGGAGAATTGGGATATCGTGACATATCTCTTTCCCCAAAAGCTCAGCTCTGCAGTTCCTTCCCTGGTATGATTGTTTCAGCTTCTGTGCTGAGCTTTTCATACGAAAACAGGGAATTGTACTCATCTCTTTTTAAACATGTTCTGCTACGTGACTCCTAACAGCTCAATCTTGAAAACTTTTTGGCCTTTATAAATGCCTGCAGCATGAAACTGAAAACTTTCCTCCACCATAAATACCCAAGGCCAAAGTAAAGAATGTAGATCTTCAATAACCCTGAGCTCCATTGCTTCCCCACATTTACTTTTCAGAGACTGGAGAGGCATCTGCAATGTCTTAGCATGAACATAAAAAAACTGCATCTAAATTCACTGGTAAAAATCATATTGATCTCTTGTAATTTATTAATGTGATACAAAAATTCTCTTTCAGAGTGTCTAGTTAATAGGGCATATACATGCTTTTGTTTCAAAGCTGCACTTTCTCTGAACAAGGTTGTTTCTAATATTAATTAAACAAAATGAAATTAATTCCTGTTTAAGAAACAAGAAGCAACAGCTTTGTTGAATAAAATGATCTTCATTTTCTTGAAGCTGTTTAAATTAAAAACATGAGTTTCTACAGTTGGAAAAAAACCATCCATGGTTAAAATGTTTGAAGCCCATCAATCTCTTTAACCACACAGCTAATGTGTTCCTTCTGTTTTCTTTGAATGAAATCACCATGAGTGGTTAGATGTTGATTTAACATAAAGCAAATGGAAATGGGTGTTTCCTAGTCGTGTGTAGAATTTATTTTAAAAAACAATTAGCAAGTGTTATGAGTAAGTCAATGATTTTGTCATTTCTTAAATAATGATATAGATTATGAGTCATTAAAATTGATTACTGAAGTAAACTATGTAAAATGCAAATTCATATTACATTTATTTGCAGGAACAGCTGCAGAATTCTCCTATTTTATTGATGGGTTTCATTTTTTCCCAAGTGACACTACAATTACTTAGTTTAAAGGACTAGTAATTGTCAAAATATATTTCCAAACTTTTAAGACAATACATTGGATATTTCCTCTCATGGGCTGACTCATTCATACTTTATATTAATTTGTCTGCAAAATTAATTAGATATTTTCCTAAATAAAACAAGCAAAATTTTACCTTTTCAGTGTTGAAATGGTAAAATCATGGAATGGTTTGTTGCTTTTCCATATACCATGAAAAAAAATCCATGTCTTTATCTTACACCAATTAAATTGGGCTTTTATATTATACCAATTTTAGCTGATGCTACTGCACTACATACATAAAACCTCTTCTGTCAGTCATTGCTAACATTATATCTAATTACAAGTTCATTGATACGTTATTCACTGGAGTACATATAGATAAGAGGAAATGTCAGTTGCTAGTATTTAAAGTTCCGTCATAAAACTTCAGTAATAAAAAAATAGATTGCATAAAGTCTGTTTAAACCATTTCTCATGGGGGAACTGACACTTAGAGTAATATAAAATAGTATTTATCAAGATATTAAAACACTTTAAATTAACCTTTTTAAGAATTGGCAGATGTAAGCTGCAATTCTATAGCAAAAAGAAAAAACCTCCTAGTGGATTTTACAAGATCATATTATATGCATCATAATTTGGCCAACTTTTGCCATCAGTTAAATCATCTTTCTCAGATGCACCTCCTACAGGAACACAGCTGAGAGTTAAATCTTTTCCAGTTGTTACTGTCCTGTATATAGTTCCTACAGATGCCAACTGATGCACTGTTCTTGTGGTTATTTAAAAAAATTACTGCAAATTTGCTTTTGGTTTTTCCAGGACATGATCCAGCAGGTTCACCAAAGCAATCAGACAGCAATACACATATAGGGAATATACAACTTAAAATTAAACATTCCGATATTTAACATTAGCGAAAGGGATTTTGCTAAGATGATAACATTTCTTGCAGAGTTTTCAAGCTAGATCTTTAGCACTGTTGCAGCAAAGCAAGATCTTAAGGAAAATCTAGGTTCCTGTACTTCCTTGTGGAGTCTGTAAGGAAGGAGATACATATTGTGTAGCAATACGGCACAAACCAAATAGCAGGCAGTTTTAATGGTGAAAAGAAACTTCGTATGTTATAATTCCTTCTTATGTACTAATATTCAAATCTGGCAATAACTGGGGCTGAGTAAAAACTAAAGGACCAGATTCCGGTATGCCATGGGTGTATTTATGTACAATTTTCCCATTTTAAAGAAACAGCTGCTGATTCATGTGAAGTAAAATTAATCACTTGAAAAATAATATTTTACTTGCCAAAACAATATACACCTATGCCAGGTATTCTCATATTTTATTCCAGATTTAATGAGAATTAATGGAAGCATGTGTTTTCGAAACAAATGCTGAAAGGTCTCTGCATTTTTTTCCAATTGTTTAAAACTCAGTTTTACAACTTAAAGAGTTTTACAACTTAAAAGAGTTGCAATCCTCCATTTCTGCATGTAGAAAGAAATATGATTCCATACGTTTTGAAGAAAAGTGGGGGAAGAAACTTCAGTCCTGCATTTGAATCCATGTAGGTGAATTCACTTTGACTTGAGCAAATATTAACACAAGGCCTAGCCCTGTAGTCTTTTCAATCTTTGTGGGTAGAAAAATTTACAGAAACCAACAGACTTTTTGCTCCAAATAGAAGAATTCCGCTGACATCCTCTCAAAGGGAAACTGTCAACCGCTGGTAATTCTTTCATTCTTGACTGTGTTCTGGCCAAATCCTGCTCTCATCAACTCACCAAAGGGCTGTTAGCTTGGGGCTATCACTGCTTATCTGCAATTCCATTTATATGAAACAAAGAAGAAAAAAAAAAAAAAAAAAAAAGATAAGTCTTGTTAATCATGTGTTTTAAAACTCTGGTAAAATGATAGACCACCAACTTGTATATCTTTATATGTCCGTAACCCTCTTTTAAAGCATATTTCCCTAACAGATGCATCCAACCCTTTCAATGAAAATCAGTTTCTAGTAAAATACACTTATGTGCCTGTATGATTTAATTCTATTAGAAATGCATAAGGAGTTATTTATGCTTTATACAGGTATCTTTAAGATTATTTTCAGCAAGAAAGGGCAGTTGGCTATACTAGGGATATACAAAGGCCCTTAAAAAATAGGAAACTGTGATCTTTTGCTACATTTTGCTCTCATAGAAACCCATACTTCTAACTATATATAGTAGATGCAGAACTGTCACACAGACACATGTCTCCTGTTCTCCCATGCTGAGATTGGTTTCGAGGCAGTTTGCAGATTTAACCCAGTTGTAACAGGCCTCAGGAAGATACACAATTCACAGTGGCAGAATGTCTCTGCTTCTCAAAGCCTGGGCCTGCTCTTCCTCATCCCAGTCCCCTCCACAGGGCTGAGGAAGGTCAGTGTGGCCATGGCGTGCCCATATTTCAGTGATTTTTAAATACTAATCCCAAGGAGTATTGCTAACATTGTTGAAAGTGTAATGTGGCTTTGAAGAGCGCTGGACCAGCTCTATCCTTGAAACTACTTCATGCGGCAACGTCTTAAGGATCCAGTTCCTTTCAAACATGTACTGTTTCTCGTAATACATGCTATAATTTTCTAAACAGGAACTCTGATTGCACACGTATGGAGAGAAGCCAAGACAATTGAGCTAAAAAATAAACCATTACCATTAAGAAAGGTAATGATCCTGATTCCCTGATGTGGTGTGGGTGTTTTAAACTGTCAACACGCCCTGGACCTAAGAAGAGCTGGCCAAGCACTGAGTGATCCTGCCTTGCACATGCGGTTCTGCAGGTGGGTTCAGTTCAGAGGCGGTCCATTCCAGCGCTGGCTCGGGGATGGCTAAGCCCATGTACGTGTGTGCGTGTCCTCAGGCTCGCTCTGCGCTGCCTTGCTTGATGCCTTCCCCTCAGCCTTACCCCTGAGGCCTCTGCGTCACCTTGCAGAAGCTGAGCCCCGGCGGTGTGGGGCTGCTTCCCGCCCCCCCGGCCTGGAGCTGTGGACGTCGTTCGTCCGGGAGCGTCAGAGCGGGCCCTCGGTATTTTGCCTCAGTACAGCGGGAAAACTCCCCACCCCACCAGCGACCCCACACCATGGTTTCAAAGAGCAGGTTTTTGAGAAGCACGCAGGAGCACTGCTGGACAGTTTTCTGTGCTCGAGCGCAGGAATGAGTCAACTGCGAACCCTTTCAATCGTTTCCAAGCGCCGTTTCCCCTGTCCTGACATGTTTTCCCTAAAGCACAGCCGCGCTTCTGAGAGCCGTCCCTAAGGGTGCTGCGGGCGGAGCGGCGCAGCAGCCGCGCTAGCCAAGCGGCTGCCTCGCAGCTGCCGTGCGAGGACGCGGAGGGACGGCGGAGCCGCGAAGGCGGCGGGAGCAGGCAGCTCCCTCACTCCCCGGCTCGGCTCTCCGGGCCTAGTGAATTATTTTTGGACGCAGACAGGGAGGGTGGGGGCACCCGCAGCGGTGCGCTGCGTTAGCCGGGGCCGGGCAGCGCAGCACTGCGCAGCTCTCGCCGCCCAAGTTCTGGTACGCGGTCGCGCAGGAGGATACGGCCAAGGAGAAAGCGCGGCGGGGACGCCTGCCGGCCTGCAGCACACCAACACCCGCCGGCCAAGGACGAGGGGCGGCTGCAGGGCCCAGGCCCGGAGCTGGGCCAGCACCGGGGCGCGAGGCGCCGGGCAGGGGAGCCCAGCTGCTCCGCGGCGGTGAGTGCGCGCTTTTCAGCAACCTTGGCGGTGGGGCGGAAGCGGGCAGCCTTGGCGAGCGGCCGGTGTGCTCGGCCCTCAGCGCCCAGCAGCCAGGCGATCGTTGTTAGCCTTCACCCCAGCTGGAAGGAGGGGCGGGAGGAAGTTAAAGAAAAAAAAGGGCAGGAAGGGAGAGATTTTTGTCCTTCGCTGGTGCTGCTCTACGTGATAATATGTTTATATGATTAGCTGAGCCAGGGGTGGGAGCGGAGGGAGAGGGGGTGGAGATTGGAGGGGGAGGAGGCTGGAGGTGACTCCAGTTCAGAGCCGGTGGAGAGTCTGTGTCAGGACTTCGCAATCCCCAGTCACACACGGAGAGGTGCATGAGCAAAAAGAGGGCTGCGATACAATTCATTCGGATTTTTTTTTTTTTGGTGTGTATGTATTGCGTTTTTCCCATTGCTGCGCGCGTTACTAGCTCAGCGCCCGGTCTCCAGTCGCTGGCGGGGCAGCAGCACCGGGAGGAAGAGGAGAAAATCTGCGGAGGGGCCGGATCCGCACCCTGCCGGAGGCCAGAATGTCATCCTGGGAGATGTAAATCCGGTCGGTGCGAGCGAGAGACACGGAGGAGGGGGGTGTCCATTGTAACATTCTCGAGTTGTTCCCCGCTACTCCTGCTGTTGCCGTCGCCTCCTGATCCTGCACAGAACGGACTCCAACGGCTGGGCACTCGCACTGCGCCTGGCTCCCCCTTCCATTTCGCTGTTTGCTTTTAAATTGAATTTATATTTCTTTTTGTGCCTCCGTTCCGGAGCCTGGCTGCATCGTACGTTTCATGCGGAGAGGAGTGTCGGGAACTGCAGGAAAATGTTGACTTAGCCCCAGCGAAACCTCCTCCTGGCTGGCTGCGTGGAGGAGAAGCCGCCTCCTGCTCTGCGCTGCTCCGGCCCGCCGCGCCGCAGCACCGGCTGCTTCTCGTTCCCCGCCCGAGCCTGCCGCTTGCCCGCCCGCTCCCCGCGCAGCCGCCAGCGAAGACCGGGGACTAAGTCCGCTGCGTTCTCCCGCACCCCTGCGCTCGGCGGGGTGACCTGGCCCGTGGGTCCCGCCGGGGCGAGAGATCCCAGCCCGCCTTCGACTCTCAGACAGAGGTAAGCGGAGCCCCGCGTTGCAGCGTCGCCGCTCGTTTCTGCCGGCGCCTGCTCCCTCCTTCTGGTGGTTCCCACCGAGCCGTCGGCGGAGGAAGCACGTACTTCAGGGTCTGCCTCTCTTGCCGTGCCCCCCTCCCGTCCCCTCTGGGTCCGCTGGCCGCTGCCCGTGGTGCGCCGTGCCTCTCGGGAGGCCGCGGCCCTCGGACGCGAGCAGCGCGGCGCCACCGCAGCACAGCCGCTCTCCGCCC
>JASSUY010018665.1:0-11461 GCA_032466535.1 Forpus xanthops | reverse complement strand
CTTGCAGAAGGAAGTTGTCTTCCACACAATTGAGGAACTTCCTGGATTACTTATGTTGGGCCGTGCCGTCCCTCCAACAGATATCAGGGTGGTTGAAGTCCTCCATGAGAACGAGGGCCTGCGAGCGTGAGGCTATTCCTATCTGTCTGTAGATCTTCATCCACTGAGTCCTCTTGGTCAGGTGATCTGTAGCAGATCCCCACAATAATGTCTCCATAGCTAATTGAAGGCCAAATTTTTGTAAGATGAGAAATGAAGAAGTAAAGTGTAACTTAAACCCTGAATCTTTTAGCTCTTTAAGCATGAGAGGAACTGGATACTTCAACAATACTAGATCAAGCTATAACCATGGGGAATTTCTGAATATTCAGTGTATGATAGTCATTAAAACCTGCTTAGCATATTTTGTCACACTGCCTATGTTGTAATAGAGAAGTTGCTACTTAAATTATGTATTTTCAGTAGGCTGACAAGATGTCTACAGTTCTGCTTTCTTGCCTAAGGATTATCATCTTGATCTTGGGTCAGATTCTTATAATAACATTTCCTGACCTGTTCATTATTCTCTTTGGTTTATTGTAGGCTCTATTTTTTTGCCCTACAAGGTACTATTTTTGCACGAAATAGCTGTATGTATCTCGTTTTTTCAGGACTTGAATAAGTTCAAAAAGGGAATAGTGAGGGCTTCTTTAAGTGCTCTAGGTGCTTGTTTCCTGTTGGGCAATTACGTTGCAGCATCCAGATAGTGTAGCATGGACTCCTTCCTAGCATTACCTATTAGTTTTTATCATAAATTATCATGTTACCTGCGTAAACTGTAATTGCATAATCCTGGACCTTCATTTTTCCAAACTAGGATTGTTTTCATAGTGAAACTTTGAATATGTGTTAAACTTGAGAATGCAGTAAAGTAGTATTAACATAAGATTAAATGCTGCTACAATTGTCATGTTTTAAAGTGTTACCATTTTCATGGGATGATGTGAATTATAAGATGAACAGAAAACCTTCCTTAAGTGTAATGTTTTGTTTATTACAGGAACTAAACAACTTAAACATATCTTGTTAAAAGATGTGGACACCATTTTTGAGTGTAAATTGTGCCGGAGTCTCTTCAGAGGATTACCAAATTTAATTACTCATAAAAAGTTTTATTGTCCTCCAAGTCTCCAGATGGATGACAGTAAGTTTTACTAATTGAAGTGTTTAATAAAACTCTGAAGTTGAAAAAGTTATCTCTCTGTACTATTTATACAAACCTACCAGAAACAAAATAAAAAAAAAAAAAGCTTAATGAAATTTCAGTAGCAACATATGTAGATAACTTCTATGGTGGTAAAGAAGCTATAGCACTCATTTACTATGCATTAACAATCGAGACCCTTGTTAATGTCATAATTTGATAGCTAATTATACGTCCAACCTCTTAATGGAGAGTTTCCCTGTTAACACTTAGTGTTCCTTCTTCCTCTTTTTCTTTCCTGTTTTTCCCTCCTTACTGTGAAAGAAAAGTGTGTCAAAGGACTGGGAAATTAATCTTGTAGAAAGGTATAAATCTAAGAAAGCTGTTTGGTTTTAGAACTGCGTATCTCTGATGGAATTCGGCTGGATGCTGTAAAGTGGCTGGGATCAATATCCATCATTTTCTCCTGTACTTGGGAAGTGCTCAGTGTCATGGACACAGTCATTCAGTCTTGCTGATTATGAAACACAGATTGAAAGTTGACCATTTTCTTTGAGGACCTGCGCTTCAATAATACTGTGTATTTCTCACCACTTCACCTCACCTTGGTCTGCAGTAAGATATTCTGTGGTCCGGCTGTGCCCATCACCTTTGTTGTAGAAATCAAACTTTATTATTAAAAGAAAGATGATGAGGAAAGGGTAAAGTTTTCATGGAAAAAGAAGTTCATTGAAGTCTCATTCCAGTGATGATTTTTTGTTGATCTGAGTAAAAGTGAATAATTTGTAAATGCACCAACATTCAAAAATATTTTGTAAAGCTTTTTAATTGTCTTGATCTTTTGACTAGATCAACATAGATGCAGTGAGGATTTTTCTTTTCTGATGAACGCATTCCTGACTCAATATTTACAGAATTAGGATTGAACTAGGATGTATTTGGCAATTATTTTCCCATATTATGTCAGTTTATGTTGTGAAGGAGAAAGGTGATGAGACTAGTACTGTCACCTTCCTTAAATGAGCATGCTTGGCCAGTAGCAGAGAGTCACAGAGCTTCCCTGTGAAAACGGATGAATTGTATTTTCAGAGCAAGGTTAGAAGTGCATCTGACTTAGACGCAAATGTTCCTAAGCAAAATAAGAGTACCCTCAGTAAAGACTTCCCGTCCAGCACCTGACATCCTAGCCTTTATTTAAATTTGCTTGTTAGCGTTCATGTTTCACTGCTTACTAGGAGGGATGCAAATGAAGAGAATAATACTACATGCTCTGAATAAAACTATATAAATACTTGTTTTATATGAAATTGAGTATGGTTGGTTTTTTAAGAAAGTGGCTGGGTTTTTTTTTTTTTTTTTTTTTTTCTTTCTTTTTGTTTTTTTTCAATAAATAAAAGGTAGAAACAAGAGCTGGGAATAAAATTTCAGCATCGCCATGGTGAAAATCCTGACTATAAATACTTATTTTATATAAAATTGAGTATGATGATGATTGAATAAATTAGACGGGGATTGTTTTAATTTTTTTTCAATAAAAGATAAAGAACAAGAGCTGGGCATAAAAGTTCATCCTCATGGTAAAAATCCTGATCATTTTTTTGAGATGTATTCTGTTAGTGTAGTCATTAAGTGGTTTGAAAGGACTTAAAGCAAGGACTTTTTACCCTTGTTAAAAATTATATAAATAGTTGCATCTGCAACTGACTGCAAAAGGTGTTAAAAATTCAGTGTTAAAAGATGGGTTCTGAGTAACAAAACCAGCATATTTCTTGCACAGACACTTTTTATGTGTTGCTGGCAGTGTGGAAGAAACAACCCTGACTAAGTGTGGGTTTTTAATTAGTTGTTACCAGGAATCGTGTCCTCAAATCATCATGGAAAACTCTAAACTGTATCATCTTGGTGCTTCACGATTTTGCTGTAGCACCTTGACTTCTTAGTTGTGTCAGTGCAGATGCTTAGTGTATCGTACTGGGAACCAGATCACTAACTAATTCGGCATTTAAAAACAAGATGTTATTGAGGCATCTAAAATAATTAATGACATGCAAGTAAAAATGGGAGAAATAATTTGTTTTTCTTATTGTTCATAAAGCTTGTATCCAACAGAGCTACTAGACAGTATAATTACCAAGATAAACCCCACTACATAACATTGTGGAAACCAAGAACATAAATGTTTCAAAAGCATTATTTTTTTTAATTATTTATTTTTTTTTTTTAACTAGGGTTATCAAATTAGTACTTCAAAAGCAAACCAGCTTGAGAAGTTTACTGACATCAGGCAAACAAGGAGAATCCTTTCTTGATTTTTTAAGTCTGTTCCAACTCTATCAGGGCAGAACACAGGATGAACCTTTGGTAAATCTCAATGAAGTTACTCTTTCTTAAAATAACTTCTTTGGCTCAGTTTTTACTGTATTGAGAAATTAGTAAAGTCTTTTTTTTCCCTCTGAATAATGCAGTTTTTTTTCTGTCCTTAACATTTACTGTCTTACTGTATCACTGAGGCTGTTAACTGCTTTGGTATTACTAAAAGCTTTCCCTGCCCCAGAAGTTAAGTTCCCTGTTATCTGCTGTTATCTTTGTGCAGTGCTTAGGTTACACAGACGTTTCATTTTTTCTTAATGACCATTCAGAATTTAGACAGAAGAGTTTATTTCCAGGATTAGGTTCCTTTATTGAGGATGCCTATTTCCAGCAGTGGAAAATCTGTTTCTAATAGTACTTCAGACTTAGTTGTACACCTATAGAATAGGCTGTCATTTTTGAGTCATTGACATTTTTGCAGTTGATACAGATTTTTAAAGATAATTTTAATTCCAGGCTAGCTAGTTTTTAGTTTAGGTGGCTTTCACATCAGCATGCTAGAAGAGTGTATGTACTTCCAGTATTGGCTTTTAATAAAAAAGTAACTTGTACTGATGCCATAGCAATTATTACTCGAAGTCCTTAAGTGTAAATGGTCAGAAAAATAGTACAAGTACAGGATTTTTGTACAAATTTGGTGACTGAATTGTCATAGTGGTTAAAAGATACTTTGAAATAATTTGAAATTACCAAATCATTAAAAAATACTTTTGTCTCTTTTTGCAGACCTCCCAGATATAAATGATAAACAGAGTCAAGCCATAAATGACCTCCTGGAAGCGATCTATCCAAGGGTAGATAAGCAAGAATATATAATTAAATTGGAACCTATAGAAACTAATCAAAATGCTGTATTTCAATATGTATCAAGGACTGATAGCCCAGATGAGAATGTAGAAAGCAGTAGTACCCCTGATCAAGCTCCAGTACAAATACAGGAACCCAGCACTGAGCAACCCAAGACTGTTTCAGCTCCAGCCCCAACCCCAGCTGGGGAGGCTGTGGAGTTACCTCCAACTGATCCTGTTACAAACAAGGTGATACCTACTCCTGAAGAACAGCCTCCGGCAGTAAATCCTGAGGTGGAATCTCTGGATAATTCTGATTTTGGCCACCAGCTGATATGTTGTCTTTGTAGGAAAGAATTTCATTCCAGACGGAGTGTACGCCGGCACATTCGAAAAGTGCACAAAAAAAAGATGGAAGAGCTAAAGAAGTACATAGAAACAAAAAAGAAACCAAATCAGTCTACTGTGAAAGGACGAAACAAGAACGTCCTTGTAACGTTAGGTAGAAGTTGTCCTGTATGTTATAAATCTTTTGCTACAAAAGCCAATGTAAGGAGGCATTTTGATGAAGTTCATAGAGGATTAAGAAGGGATTCCATTACTCCTGATATTGCTACAAAGCCCGGGCAACCTTTGTTCTTGGATACAGTTTCTGCTAAAAAATCTTTTAAGACCCGAAAACAAAAGTCGTCTTCAAAGGCTGAATACAACTTAACTGCATGCAAATGCCTTCTGTGCAAGAGAAAATATAGTTCTCAAATAATGCTGAAAAGGCACATGCAAATTGTTCACAAGATAACTCTTTCTGGAAAGAACTCTAAAAAAGAGAAAGGACCCAACAATACTGCCAATGGCACAGAAATAAAAGTTGAACCAGCAGATTCTGTAGAACCTTCACCCGCTTCCATTGCCCTTTCTCCACAGAATGAATTAAAGGGAACAAATCATTCAAATGAGAAAAAAAGCACACCGTCAGCACAGAAAAATAAAGTTAAACAGGACCCTGAAAACCCTAAATCAACTTCTAAATCAACCACTAAATCAACCTGTAAATCAACTGCTAAATCAACCTCTAAATCAAGCAATGCATCTGCTGCAGGTGGCCAGCAAAAAACAAGGAAGCCAAAACTTTCAGCTGGCTTTGACTTCAAGCAACTTTACTGTAAACTCTGTAAACGCCAATTTACTTCTAAACAGAACTTGACAAAACACATTGAATTACACACAGATGGAAATAACATTTATGTTAAATACTACAGGTGCCCACTCTGCTCTTACGAAACGCGTCGCAAGCGTGATGTGATAAGGCATATAACTGTAGTTCATAAAAAGTCACCACGCTACCTTGGGAAAATAACTGCAAGTTTAGAAATTAGAGCAATAAAAAAGCCAATTGATCTTGTTCTAAATAAGGTGACAAAAAGAGGCCCTCAGAGGGATGAAACAAAACAGATTGGTTCAAAACAGGATGTCACCTCTAACTCTCCCAATAAAAAGTATGAAGGAGCTGATGTTGGCATTGAAGTAAAAGTAACAAAAAACTTTTCTCTGCACAGATGCAATAAATGTGGGAAAGCATTTGCCAGAAAAGCTTTTCTAGAACATCATAAGAAAACTCACAAAGCAAATGTATCTCACTCACCTGAAGAAAATAAAACCAAAGGCAGAAGTACAAGATCTAAAGCTGTTGTCTGGTGAGGAAAAAAGGTGTTTTGTTTATTATTTTTCTTTAAAAGAAAACAAAACAAAACCACTGCCTTTCTTTTACTGTTGTCGATTTTTTGCCGAAAACATTTTATTGTTTAGTGGCTTAAATACTAAGGTAGGCATCAAATTTATTTCTTACATGTTTTTAATGTTTTGGAAAAGAGTTAATTTGTAAACTTGTCATTGTAGGAAGTTGGAATAGAATATAGATTGTACTGAGTCAACTCTTTTAATTGTCTTAAGGCATCTATTGTAATCAAGCTAATATAAGTATATGTCAAAACTAGTAATTTTTCTAAATTAACATTACTTTTGTTCGGTTTGGATTACTTCACCTCTTAGTTAACTTCTGTATGACCGGGTTCAAGAAGTACTAAAGAAGGTATGACGGTAAAAGCTGTTGACAGAAAAAAATCTGTCTACTTGTTGAAATTGTCATTTGTGCTTTATTCTTTTGTTTCCCAATTTTGATGTATATTGGCTATGCGCTGTCAACAAAAAGACAAGGAACGATTTTTTGGAATGTAATTCAGATGCTTAATTGCTTTGATGCAAAATCAGTATGAGTTAGGTGCCTACAAACACATTTTAAGTCATCAAATTTAGAATTTGATTCTTCTAATGCTTATTTATATAAGCACAGGTCTGGAAACTTAGGGTCGTTTTATTTTTTAAAGTGTTCAAGTCTTATCAAAAATTTTTGTTTTAAGCCTAAATACATGTAGAAATCTGGCCAAGAATTTTCTGAACTTCTTATATGGTACTTTGGGAACTTTTTGGCACTTGGAGGAGTTGTATTTGTAGCTTCTCAGTTTTCCATAGCCTTCATGTTAAAGATGACATATTCCTAAAAGGACCTCTTTAAAAGAAAGGAAATAAGTTATGTAGGCAGTCAGTTTGTATTTCATGGTGGCTGACTGATGCTTGAAAGCTGGGGGATTGTACAAAAAGTTATAGTGAAGAGAGACAGTAGAGATACCTGTAAGAGTTTTAACATACTTATTCAAAACTACCTTTCTAGCGTATTTGGTGAAAAGAAAGACAAGTATATGTGCCTTGTCCTGTGTTTCAACTCTGAAATAACTACTTCCCAGGAGGTAATTTGATTTGAGTTCTGTTTTTATGTGACCTGCCAGCCAGCTATGTTAAATTGTAATCTGGTGCTTTTGTGACTGTAACAAATCCTGGCTAAGTGGGACCAAACTTCGGAAACATACTCAGCTGGACCCTGAATTTGAGAGGAGGAGTGGCTTCTTCATTTTGATCATGAATTAAAAGCTTAGCCTTATAAATTATTTATGTCATATAATTTAGGACAAAATTCTATCCGTAAACTCAAAGCATTAGTTCATTCCCATTTCTCCTCAGATAGGTTCAGGTGATGTTCAGAAAGTTTGAAGTCCGGTTGAATAAAAAACCCCTTAAATTTGTTGTTGGACTGCTATAATAACTTGATAATGTTACTATAAGGATGAAATATTTTCATAAGCTGTTGTTTTCTTACTGAATTAATAACCATTCTGACTGTTTGTTGGACACTGCCTCTTCCCAAACACTGAAGTAGCTGAAATGCACATGGGCTTCTAAAATAGCAGTTACCTCAATGCAGTTGAGGTTTGACAGTGTAGAGCAAACTTTCTGAAATGAAAAAGTACAGAGGCAAGTTAATGAACAGCAGCAGCTTTGGAAGAACAGTTTTGTTCCTCGTTTAGGAAATAACCTTCAGGGAGCTCATCGTGCATACTGGTCCTCCCTAGTAGTGCTGATTGAACAGCTGTAGCTTTTTTCTGACATCCTACTTTGGCAACTGTTGTGTTATACACTGTTTTAAATTTATTACCAATGAATGTATAAGAGCAAGCAATGTAGTGTATGTTGGCTGAATTGTACTAACTTTTAATATTTGCCATAACATCCATTTGTTCAGATTGACTGATTTCTCTGTTCTGGGACATTGTGAATTTCCCTGTACTGAAGTTGTTGCAGAGATCTCCATTTTGTTTCCATATATGGTTCATAGGAAAACGTTGTAAACATCTAGGAAGTTTACAAGCATATCCACATTCCTCTATTCTTTTTTTTAAAAAAAAAGATACACAAGCACTTTAATGATAGTTGCAGTTTATTTTTTCAGTTTATTTTTTGAAAGATCAACACACTAATGTTAATATGAAGGTAGTGAATATTTGCTGATGTATTAAAGACAGACAATCTGTGCACAACCACTCATAATGTTAGCTTATTTCATTAAATATTAATAAAAAGGGAGGATGGTATGGGAGAAGCTCAGAATATTTTTTTTGCCTGGAGATCATGAATGGCCACTAATGGGTAGCACTTGACTTTGTGTAATTTGGAGAATGTTTTAGATACCTTTTTTAACCTTTTAATCAAGACTGTAGTAAAGCAGCCGCATGCCTGCCATTATGAAATTCTTGGCAGGTTTCATGCGTCAGTGGTTTGGGTTATTTTTTGTTTTGTTTTTTACTTTTTAGAAAATGTTTAGTGATTTGTGTCAAATTGCTACAATTTGAAAGGTATTGTGCATCAGAAGAAATAACATGTTTTTTATGTGGGTTCACTCCCTTACTTAGGGAGGTGCCTTGTGTTCATATATACTTTTTGTATAAAATATATCTAAAAATGTTGATCACAAGATCAGGAGTTAAAATACTTTTATGGATAGAGAAATATTTGGCCCTGTTAGTGCATTGCACTAAAAATACTGTGAATGGAACTGGACTGTAACTGTTGCTCAAGATGTTTTATATTGAATATACATTCTTTTGTTTGGATAAATGTACTGTATTTGATGGAAAATAAAGCAGACTGGAAATCACTTTTAAGTGTGCATAAACAAAAAGATGTTGTGTTTGTAAACCTGGAATATCTAGCACTCCACAACTGGAAATTGCAGTGTTTGCATTTTTGTGAAGTTTTACTCTTTAATCACTGAAACTCATTGATTGTAACATTTTCTTGTAATAAATGTGTGGGGTTTTGTTATTAATATATTTGGTTATTATACTGCCGCACTTGTGAACACTTTCTCCATACTGATGGTTGACAATGCTGTATTTTTAGAAAGCATTGTTGATGCTGGCTTGTTCCTTGTAAACAAAGCTCTTCCTTAACTGAACTAAGCTTTTTTATATTACCCTTTTAAAATGAAAGTGAATATTAATATTGAAGGAGATAGGATATGCTGGGGTTTTAATAAGAAAATAGGGTTACCTAGTTTTGCACTGAATCTGCATTGGTGGCCAACTAATGTTACTTCTTTTTATAGTTGAAATAGAAGAAAAGAACTGCTGTGTTCATTGTTTATTCTTTTGCAAAGGAAGACATTAAGCTGTTTATGTAAGTGCCTGTTAGCTAAAGTTCCTGAAAGCCTGTGGGTTAGGATTAGGAAATTAAAATGCAGATGTAGTGGTAGAATAGTTATTAATTTCTCAGTAAATCCGTGTGGTTTCTGCTGTTGTGGTTATGTGTGTAATCTGCATTGTGAAATACATGAGGGTGAAGTTACTCCTATCAAAGGTAAGCTTTTGCTCAAGTATGTCCAGTTCTGCATCCATGTAGATAAACAAAGCTACAAAATAGTTTTGTTCTACTCAAAGCTTTGGGTAGCAGATTTCTTAAAGATGTGGCTTAGTAACTTGCAGTTGCTACCTTTTTTTTTTTTTTCCTCTCGAATATCTTCCTGTAAGGTTCAATCTACTGGGTAGCTCCTTGGAAGCGTAAGTCTCCATTCTGACTTCTGGAATAGTTTTGTTTTCTCTTTTTCCAGTAGAAAAAAGAAATGATTGATTATGATGGGCTTCTTTAGCTTAGTTTTGAGATTTTTAAATTTTTCCATGCAGCCATCTTGAATGGGAGGAAACAAAAAATGGAAAAATGGAGGGGAGAAGGATTGCTAATTGCTGCTTGCACAAGATGTATTTTTCAACAAATCCTGAAAAGTTAAAGCTTTGAATATAATCAAGATCCACATAGGCACTTAGGTGTGGGGTTATGCATTATTGTGTCTGAATATGAGTTTCAAATTAAGGTAGAATCTTGCATCATTGATGAGGTATGTTGCTTTGGTTTATTTTGCTTAGACTAGCTTAAGACATATAAATTCTTTAGTGGGACTTGAGTCTTGTTAAAGAGATTTTTATTCAGAATGAATGTGAGATACCTTATGGAAAACTTTGAGGATGATCTAAGCCTTCTGCATGGAAGCCTGTCTGATTTTTAGAAAGTGATAACATATTTTCTACTGCTAAGGCTTTGAGGGGGTAGCTTTGGTTGCTGTGAAACGTTGCATAAACAAGTGAAAGTCACTAGAGGTATCAGACTTGCTGAAGTCTAATAAAGTGCTGGCTTCTGTCTCAAAACCACCTTTTCTTTAGTTAATCATCTCTCAGCTGAGGCTGTCTGATCTTCTTGGGTTTACTTGGTTGTTTTTTTTTGTCTTTGTGTGTGTGTGTGTATGTTAAAATCTTTTCTAGTTTTGTGTTCTACTTGTTCTGCCTGGAATGCTACATACCAGGGCTTGAAGTCCTTGTACTGTTTGGTCTTCTCAGTTTTTTAGGAGAATAAAGAAAACTGTAACCTAGATAGTTGATGGTCATTATCACCATTTTGGTGTTTGATTGGCTTCTGTTGGGATGAACTATTTAGGCTATTGTGGGAAGGATTTGTGTGACTGAAGGAGTTGGCAAATAAAGTAGCTAAACCATTGTCCATCATATTTCAAAACTCATGGCAGTCAGGTGAAGTACCCAACGACTGGAAAAAGGGAAATATAACCCCCATTTTCAAGAAGAGGAAAATAGATGAGCTGGGGAGCTATAAACCAGTCAGCCTCACCTCTGTGCCTGGCAAAATCTTGGAGGGGATTCTCTTGGAAGGCATGCTGAGGCACATGAAAAACAAGATGCTTGGTGACAGCCAGCATGGCTTCACCAGAGGGAAATCCTGCCTGACCAATCTGGTGGCCTTCTATGATGGGGCTATGGAACTGATGGACAGGGGTAGAGTTGATGTCACCTACCTGGACTTGTGCAAAGTGTTCAACACTGTCCCACATGACATCCTTGTCTCTAAATTGGAGAAACATCAATTTGAAACGTGGACCACTCGGTGGATAAAGAACTGGCTGGATGGCTGCGATCAAAGAGTTGTGGTCAATGGCTCAATGTCCATCTGGAGACCAGTAACGAGTGGTGTCCCTCAGGGACTGGTGTTGGGACTGGGCTTGTTCAGCATCTTTGCCTGTGACATGGACAGTGGGATTGAGTGCATCCTCAGCAAGTTTTTTGACACCAATCTATGTGGTTCGATTGATAACACTGGAGGGAAGGAATGCCATCCAGAGGGACCTTGACACACTTGTGAGGTGGGCTGATGCCAACCTGATGAAGTT
>JASSUY010018664.1:0-34815 GCA_032466535.1 Forpus xanthops | reverse complement strand
TCCTTTGACCTGCTGGTCACACTCCTTTTGATGCAGCCCAGGATACGGTTGGCTTTCTGGGCTGCAAGAGCACACTGATGGTTATTTTTGCAAAAGCACACTGCACGTTATTTTTCAGGCCTACATTCTCATTGACATTGTATTGTAGAAGTGGACCTGAGGCCACTGAAGAAGTTATCAGATTTTGATTCTGTGCTTGAGGTGTTCTGCTTTTACTATGCTCTTATGTTGCATCTGGACACAGTGAGAAGTCTTCTTGCATCCTGTGACTCTTGTCTATGGGAACTGATTTTCTTTACAAGCTGATTCTTTCATCTCCTCTTATGACTTCCCCAGGTGAACAGCTTCCACTGGAAGATTTCTCTCCTTGCTATCAATACTCTTGGAGAGCTCTTCAGGATCATGAAGAAGCACATGCACCCTGAGGTGGATGAGGTTACTCAAGTCATGCTCCAGAGGATGAGGATCTGCAGCATGTCAATTCAGAAAGCAGCCAGGCAGTGCCTGGGGACCATGGTGGGGAGTGTGACTCCTGCATGAGCAATGACTGCTCTCATTGCTAGTGGAATCCAGTATGTTGTTTTAGTGATCTGCTTCACCTTAAATTGTGTGGGAGGCAGAAGGGTGATGATGGGAGAGTAATTTCTCCTGCATCTGTGGTGAGCTTGCCACCCTTCCTCATCATCTGCTTCTGCCCTTCTACAGCCTGTTTGTTCTCACAATCTGTCAACACTGCCTAGATGTGGTGAATGATGGGGAAGTGAAAGTTCCTGTATACTGCCTTGTGGCTTTGCGGGAAGTGGGACAATGGCAATTCCTGCAGTGAGCACCCTTTAATATTTCATAATGTTGACCACAGAGACACTGGGAAAAAACATACCTCATCATTATACTATTAATTTATGACATAAGGAGGCTCATTGCTGGGTTGCTGGGACATGGAGTATTTGGGAAAGAAACTGTGGGGTGTAGCACAGCATGCACATCAGGTACAGCTCCTTCCAACTTCCAAGAAGAGCTTGTCAATTTTGAACTTAGAGCTCTGCTTTCTAATCAAATTTATGCTGCATCTTAGCCATGAGGTGGTGAGTCACTTTGCAGACACCTTCACAGGCCAAGGACCATGGGTTAACTGAGGCAAATTCTTCAGTTAGAAAAAAAAATGCCAGCATTTTTCATTTCCGTCCTGCTCGGTTAAGTTTTCCATAGAAGTTGAATATCAGCTAGGCCAGGAAGATTGAATTTCTCCTCTTCTTTGCAGGTAGTGCCTCTGCACAATGCGAACATCGTGTTTATCTGAGAAGAGAATCTTCTTCAGGTGTCCAACACTGCAGTGAGAACACATGCCTTCTCACAGCAATGACAGGGAGCACACTGGGGCCTGTGCTTCTGGCTCTTGTTTTCTCTCTGCTTGAGCATTTACTCTCTTGTTTCCAGTTACCTCAACATCCTGGTGTGGCTGAACACTTACTGACCACAGTGGAGCAAATTGGAGCCCAGAAGCTCCTGTCTGGCACACATTACAGTACTTGTGCATGTGATGGTGAAACTTGCTCAGGATTGTCATCAGAACATAAGGTGATGATTTTCATTTCAGCTCCTAAAATATGAAAACTGTTGGACCATAAATGATAAAACCACAAAAGAGAGGAAGGTAAATTCAGTATTAATAATATTACCTTGCAATGTGGGTAATATTATCTGGGGAGATTACTATACTGGGTAACGTGAGGTTGTCCAGTAAAAACAAACACTGCTGGATTCCTGTGACCTGAGTAATTCTTTATTGAGAATAGCTGAGTTCAGATTAGTGAAATAGTTTTGTTTAGTTATTTGTGCAATGTTTCCTATTAGCATAACTGCACCAAAAGCCCAACAAACCCCTTTAATTTGATTAGCAATGTTAATTCCCATGAATAGATGCCAAGAACACATGAGCAACTAGCTGCTCATTTTCATACCTGTTAATTCAGGATAAGAAATAGGAAGCATGAGTGAGGTGATCTGTCTTGGCTTCTGTACAAGTAAGAAGGGTAAATTACTGTCCAGTGGCAGCAAGACACCACAAATAAGCCCTAACAGTACAGCAAGAGATATCTTTTGCTTGTCCCAGGGGAATCTTTGATCCCCCAGAAGCTTACCCACAATATAAGAGTGAAATTACATTTTCCTGTTGCCCTGGGTTCTCTTCTTGACCTTGTGTTCAGCTGATAGCATAGTGCAGTTGTGGCAAGTGAAGGTAAATCCCTCTCTCTGCTGAAGAGTTAATACTTTCTCATGAAGGTGTTGCACATAATGAGCTTAAAATATCAGTTTATTCTATTAACGCTTTTCCTTTGTTTATTCACAAGGGAGCAAAGACGTCCATGTTCCATTCTGTCCATCCTGTGTTAGGTGTTATGGACAGAAGATGCAGAGTATATTGATGAGTCATCAAAAATTTGATATGTATTTGAAACAGTCTGTTCCATCACATGACTTGGGAGATGTTATGGCAACAATAAGGCAGAAAGTAAATGTTTGGCAGGAGAAATGTCTCCTTTATGCAAGTATTGAGATTGTTCTTATAAGGTTAAACCTGCCTAATCTTTCTTTATCTCATTCTTTGTCTGCTGAATCATTTTGCTCCTGGGGATGTTGATCCTCAACCTATTTATCTGCAGGCAGTGAAGGAGCTGATGTCATTAGAAATAAAGTCTTTGCAACAGAAGGAAGTAGTAATGCCATGAAAATTGCCTGTTATGCAAAAGATGCACAAGGCAATCATAATTAGTACATGAATTGTCTGTAATCTGAGGATATTGGCTTGCTGCATGCACTGTGTAGCTGGAAGAAACTTTGTGAATTTAGCCTCTGCGGAAAACCATCCCCTACTGGCTTGCTTCCATCCTCATCCCTTTTCTGCTTGAGAAAGACTATTCTCACCCTTACTGGGGATCCTCTGTTACCTTTGGAAAGAGGAGGATGTTGGTTAGAGACAGATCTTCTCTTCATTCTCCTGCCAACAGCTGCTTTTTTTTTTTTTCCTTTTTCCAGAAGATGGTGCCGGTTAACATTGCTGTCAAGGTATTGAACCTGCTCTAATGAGTACTGCACAGCAGAGTAAACTTCAGAAGTCTGCCTTTTAGCTAAGCAAATGGTCTAGGTCCTGGAGAGGTCAACAGAGCCCTGCACTTTTCCAGATGCAGGTTCTGAGATCAAACAAAACTTGGATGTCCTCCAGTCCCAGTTCTGGAAAAATCAGAGCTACCCTCAGTACCTGAGACCGCTATATGGGAAAAGAAGCATCATGATTTCATACCTCTATTCCAAAGATACTGTTTTGCATTATTAAGATGGGATTTATTTAAAGATAGATAAAGAGAACCAGCACATGATCTATCCTGTCCCCACCCAAACCTCCAAACCTCTTCATAAAACACGGAAATCTTTTTAAGCAGCACAAGGTTGTGCAACCACTACAGTGAATACAGGAAAGGAATGAAATTGTGCTAGCAAGCACTGAGCAGACAGAAAGAATTCCATTCACCTTTTACATTGCTGGCTACTTGTGCCCACATGCCTTCTTGAAACAAAGCCATGTTAATCCAGCTCTCATATTGTTTGTTTTCTAAACAGGTTTTTGGTGGTTTTGTCCTGAGGATTCAAGACTGCAACAAGAAAGTGAAGCAGCAGGTGCTGGAGGCACTAGCTTGGATGACATCCATGCTCAGAGATGCCTTACACCCAGTGTTGGTGTCTCTGGTAGAAGCAGTGACTGAGAACCTGAACTCAGAGCACCCAGGGATTTATGCTGCAGCTGTGAAACCACTGGAAGCCTTCATTGCTCAGCTGGGTAAGGTTGACCTCTGGCATGCCTCTCCTCAGCTGTGGCTTCTGTATCTCAGAGCCAAGTGAACACTGAATCTGTTGATAGCTGTTGTGTTCTGTGGAAATATCCATCTGCTGCAAGAAATTTAGGAAGTACTGCCTGCATTCTGTCTGTCACAATATGTTGTATCATGTGGAGGTGTGCAGCTGAATGAGTGCTGCTTATCACCTGGATCATGTCCGATTTTTAATTCAAAAGAGAGGACCTTACATGGATTATTTTAATTTCCTTCCAGAAAAGCATAAGGAAGTGACTAGCATCTGTCATGACAGTTTCCTTCCTTCTTCCTGGGAAACCGTGTGTTTTGTTTTTATTGAATTGGACTTCCAAATGTGCATGCTGCTAAGTGTACATCCATTAAAACATGATGAGAGGAATGTGCTGTTTCTTCATGGTCAGAAGGGTGATGGAGACTCTTTACTTTTGCTGGGCTTTGTTCCATGCTATGGCAGGGGCAGCTCCCTCCTCAGAGTTGCCTGGCCCTTTCTGACCCACTATGAAAAGCTTTGAACTCGGTTTCTCATTTTGCAATTTTAGGTTGTCGTTTGGCTCTGTAATGCCCAAACGAAATCGTTTTGAATTAAAATATTGAGACTTTGAATTTAATACGATAAGAGGGTTATGAAATATAGATGAAGGCTGCAATGCTTGTTCCATAGTCAGCCTGGAGGTCTTCATGTATTTGGGGTTAGAAATGCCTTGGCTCCATTCTTTGAGATAAGTAAGGAGATCATCATTGTCTCCTTTTCTAGATGCTTGAGCATGGAGTCACAAGTATGCCTGTTGATGTAAAATGTGTACCTGCACTACAGAGAGGGAGAGGTCGTGATCTGACCTGTGTCCTGAACCACGTGGCCCACTGCAGTTTGTGCAGCAGGTCTTCTGATGCCTAGCAGGTCATGCTGAAGTTTTCAGGGATCCTCAGGCTTGTTTTGAGTGGAGGCACCTGCCCTGCACAGTGCATCTCCAGCCCATCCCTTATGGCTGTCCAAAAGCTATGTGTTAGCAGGCTGTGGACTGGCAAATACAGTGGCAGGTTCCTACATATGTAATATTACAAAAGTCCATGTTGGTGTCTTTACATTTCAGGAAAACAGCTTTTAACAGCTCCTTTTTGGTCAGTGCATTTGGACTTACTCCCTTTTGATCTGATCTAGGAACTGACTATATGAGTGTTGGTGGTATGTGTTTCTTAAAAGCATATGGAGATACTGTCCTGAAGTTAGGTCCTTGCTTCCCCTTACCCATCACAGGTTTCAGTTTTCCTTAATTTGGAGGCAGTAACCTAAAAATAAGGGAATCAGAAAAGCAGAAATAAAAGGATGAGCATAAGGGCAGAATGGGATTATATTAAGGTTTGTGTTCTCTCACCTCAGTTTTATTGTTGATATGAATGATTCACAACAATGAGCACAAGGACAGACAATTGGGTGTCTCTAAGTGAAAAAGGGGCTGATAGGGTTGGTTGAAGCCAGGAGACACAGCTGAAAACCAGATCCAAGTCTGTAACAAGTGTGGTTCTCTGCGACTCTTAGGTTATTCTTACGCAATTATTCTAGAAGCTGGATCCTCTGGAGGATCCATCTGCAACTAATTAAAGTCTACCACAGAGAAGCAAGCTCCTCATAAAGTGTTTGGGTTCTATGGCAGGTTTGAAAATCACTTGTGTCATTTTTGCTGTAGAACAAAGGACCTGAATTCCTGTGGACTGTAGCTGGTGAACTGTATTACCAGAAGCTGTGGTTTGGTGAAGTCTTTATGCACCTGTTCCCAGGTAGGCTTCGATGTTTACCAGCATTTCCTCAAAGCCTGAGAAGCCTTTGGCTTGGTGCTGCTTACCTGCTGTGGTACAAAAGGAGCTGAACAATAAATCCTGGAGAACAACTTTGCTAGAATTCAGAGACAAAGGGATTTTTGTAAGTTGTTTGGGCACAATTTGACTTCCCAAATCAATTTCTTTGCTGTTGGTGGTAAGGGATTCTGGCCCATCAGAGCTTCTTCAGAACAGCTTCCTGGAGGGGTCTACATTATAGGTATTAGCTGATTCTATTTTACACCTTTCTTCTTTGTCTTTTTTTTTTAAAGGGAATTTATGATTTGCCAAGTTCATTTCTGTAGCATAAACAGGTATAAATCCAGCTGTAAATGATGGCTTGTTCCACATGTTCTGCATGGGGCAAGATTTCTATAGTCAATAACAACATAGCCAAGGTCTGCTCTAAATTCCCTTGCCACACAGATTTATGTCAGCTATGAAATGCAGCACTGGGGGAAATATGCCAGGAAAATTTAATGTTGAAGAGACAGGTCTTAAAGGGGGATTAACAACTTTCTCCACATCAGCTGCTTTGAGAACTCCGTGAATTTGCTAACCCACTCCTGATCATGAAGTGGGGAGAAGGGTATGAGACCTGTACTGCTCTTTGCCTTTACCCATTTTCTGTTATGACTGGGAGAAGGTTAGGGAAAAGTTACAGAATCCTACTAACAGAGGATGTGCTAAGCGGATCCCTTCAGGGTTTTCTATGGAGTTTTCTGTCATTCCTCTCTCACCAATTGTGAGAGATCACTGTAGATTTTCCATGCTGGCAGATGTCAGAACAGGAGCAAGGCATATCTGTGTCTCATCACACTGACTTTACCCAGAGACAGGTCCAAGCAAACAAGGTGGGATATATTTTTTGTGGTTCTGCCCATTTTTTTTTTTTGACATTTGCAAAAATTCAGTCAGTCAGCTCATAATCATAAATACTACAAAATTAAACTCCTAGCACTTTAGTGGGGGAAGTAAGGCTCTACTGCAAAGTGCATGAATGAAACCTTCCCATATGCTTTAAAATGGTCTGCCTTTAAAATTTAAAATCAAATGGCAAACGACAAGCCCCTCCTGACCTCTGGAGGACTGTGCAACACTTAGAGTAAGTGAACAAAGTGTCTTGCCCCATTGCTGCAGTGGGTTTAATAGCTAAGAGTCCAGCCACTGCTATGAGATTCTGTATTGACATGCCTCATATTCCAAGTTTTGTGCAAGACTTCGTCATACGTCACATTTAATGATCCGTGCAAAAATACAAGCTGGTTAGAAAAGTACTTGCTCACTCAATGTAAAAATGAACAAAACCCCTCCCCTCAAAAAAAAAAACCCAAACCAAAACAAGCCCCATCCTTGAGGCCAAAATTCTGCCTACAGACTAAGTTTCTTTCAAATAATGCCTGATTCATTTATTTAGCTTAACCTTGACATGGGCTTGGATGTCCCAGCTGAAGGCCACACATGTTCATTAGCTGTGACCTGGCACCCTAATTCCACTGGAGAGACCCACCTCGTAGATGTGGGCAAATCAGTAAATCAAGCCAGACTGCAGTTGGACCAAGACGTACATCTTGGTGTGCATTTGTCTTACCCTGTCCTCTGCTATGAAAGAAATGCCCTTCAGATGTCCAATGCCTGACACCAGGCTAGGGAGTCAGGCCAGCAGTGCCAGTAGAACCAGCCCTCTGCAAGAAGGGAAGGATAATTGCCCTGGTAGGTGTTCATGTAGCAAAGAGGGGACCACAGTGAAAATGAGAACATGGAGAAGAAGATTCTTCTACTCCTATGGCAAATGCTGGACTGTTCATCCTGTGGCCAGCTGGTTTAGCTAATATGTAGTGCAGAAAATTAAAGCTGAGTTAGTAAGAGTTGAAATGCTTGCCATCTTGCTTCTAACAGCCATTAAAATCTGCTCTATCTTTAGGTCTCTTGAGGCAGTTAAAGTAATGGCTGTGTAAATTTGTTATTGACTCAAGCTTTGCTCTTCCAGAATGCACAGGGCATTTGAAACCCTTAAATTGAAAGGTGAATAGTGCCTATGCACTTAAACCACGCAAATAGTTCCCCCTCACTCACCCAAAACCCAAGCATTCCCCTGAAAATCTGCATAGGTACTGATACTAATGATTCATTTATATCTTGTCCTCCTTCAAGATACCCAGATCTCAGGGTGGATTTTTTCAAAGCAGCAGCTGTAAAATAGCTCTCTGGGGAGGAACAGCAAGTGTGAAACAGCATCTGCCAATACTGCAAGGGTGTGAGGCAAAAAGTCAAGTGTCTGTTGAAAAAGGTGAATGAGAAGAGCGTAGTTACCAAAGCAAAAGCTTAATGAGGATAGCAGGATCAGTTCTTTATTTCATGCTTGCAAGAGGATCACTAGAGACTTCCCTTTTGTATCTCATACAAAAAGGAGCACTTGTTAGCATTGTGCTACTTAAAACCATTTTGGGATCTGGCTCTGCAGTGGTTCACAAAGAAGTAGGTTGCCTGCTTTACTGGTGCCACTCCTGGTGACAGTGTGAGAGGTATCGTAGCGCATCCCATGCACATTCTGCTTCCAAGAGAAGCTTTGTTTGGTTTATCAAAGCAGTAAGACTGGAGGCTAGCAGATCAATCCAGGCAACAGTTCATAAGTTAAAACAAGACCCAAATCAACAACAGGCAACATAGGAAAAACTAAAATACATGTGACAGTCAGGTATTGGGAAATCAGTTCATGTTCCAGTCTTGCTGACAAACCAACCAAAGGGATCTTTAAAAGCCACCAAAAGTGGATGGTTTTGGCAGTGATCAGTAATTCTGTCTTTTATAAGAGTAACAAGGAGTCTTGTCACATTATTGCCCACAGATAATGTAAAGATTAAGCAGCAGCTTATCCTTAAAGTGTGAATAAATATGTGGACTTTTGAGGCTGCTCACTCTTTTCCTTAGGGGAGGGAGAGGTTCCCTTCTGCAAAGCTCTGGGACACAAAATCTTTTTACTGCTTAAATGTGACTAATTTTGAGGGCCTTGGTGTGAAATGTTCAACACAGCTCCTTGTACCGCAGTCACTTTTGGATCTACACATGCAAAATGAGAGGTTTTCTTTTCGAACCTGAAATCCTTGCAAGAAAGCTTGAAGGAAAGAAGAAAAGGACTCAGAAACTGGCAGAAATTGACTTCACAAAATGCAGTTCCCTCTGCCCTCTGCCCTTTCTCCCCCAGCCCTTTCTTTTTTTTCCTGATAACCTCAGAAGACTGAGTATAGATTAATGTTTCTCTTTCAGATAACATATTGTTGCTGCAGACACTTGCCAGTGAGTGTGTTAACTCAGCGACCAAGCTCTGCTGGATGTCACAGAACATCTCTCAGGTATTGCCCACTTCAGCTAATCTCCACTTCTAAATCAGGAAGTCTTCAGAAGGAATATTTAAGAGGGAATGCCTCACGTATTTGGCAGGGCTCTGCCTGGCTGCTGCAGGGATATGCAGCGTGTGAGGTGAAGATGGCGCTCGAGCTCCAGCACTGAGATCTCACTGGGGCATTTCGGGACCCACCTTCTGCAAAGAGCAGGGCTAAAAATACCCTGACTCCGCTCCTTCAAGGGTAACACAGTAAAGATCCTGGAGGTTTGTAAGAGGTGACTTTTCTAAAACAAAGGATTATCCTTTAGACAAAATATGTAGCAATTGGTATTGTGAGAATCTTACTGTTTTGTCATCAGAGGATTCTTGTTTTCCTATGATTCTTGTTTTCCCATTGGGGCAGAACTCTATAGAGCCTGGGGTGATTGTGTAGGTGAAAACTCAACACCGATATTATAAGCAAGGATTTTGTGCAAGGCAGGCTTTGGGGGCTGTGGGGCTGAAGTGGGCAGTTCAGCCCAACCTACTGAGGCTTCCTGCCTGTGTTGCAGTAATGACATTGGACTCTGAACATTGCAGGATGTGCAAACAGTCTATTTTTATATCAGTGATGTCCAACATGCTGCAGATGCAGCTGATAATTGATTTATAATAGTAGCTTACAGTGTCAGTGGTAGCCAAGGACTGGAAAAAAAATAATATATACTACAGGAGACTATTCATAGCCTTGCTTTAATTAGGGTAAATCCACTGCTAATTATGCCAGCATCTTTTAATCCAAGGATTAGTAATTTTTTTTTCTTCATTATGAATCTCAGACAGCCACAGCAAGTATAAAAGGGCCTTTAAAGAAATGTCAATAAAGTAAATCCCCATAAACATAGAATTTATTTTTACAGTCATTTTTATATCTTTTTCATATAAAGCATTTGAACATAAATTGGGGCTACTCGAGAGAGGAGATACTATCTCAGGGATTTTAGTGGCAGTCAACAGCTCTTTCTCTTTGGAAGCTCTGTAGTGACTGCTGTGTTTAATAGCATTTAAACTCAAATGAACTCCCATTTTAGAATTGGTACCATAACCCTTTTCCTTCTTACCAGAATTGATTTTAGGTACTTTCAGGAGCTGTTTAAATGTTGATGACTGATGCTAGATTAACAGGATAGAGAAAATGAAGGTCCTTCCATTACAGAATAGAAAATAGTTACTGCATAACATTTCCACTGAACGGAAAATAAGAACGCCATCTCCGGACCATTTCAGCTTTTGAACTCAGCAAAATCTGTGATGCAAGGAGCCTATCGTAATAGTGCTTTGTTTGTATATAATATAGTTCAACTCAGAAAATGAGCTAAGAGCAACACTCTCAGAGAGAATGAGAGGGAACACTTCTGTTTTGGTTACATTTCAGTCAATGTAAGATTTTTGCATTTCTATTCCCATTTCAGTGAACATTGTGAAGGTAAATGCCATAAAATTGAAAGATGCTCAAATGCCGTGTCAGTGGAGTCTGGGGAATTATCTAATACATCCTGAAGTTTCAAACAGCTGTTCGTTAGGAGCCACCAAGTATGAGGGGAAAAAATCTCAAATGAGACCATTCTGCCAAAGACCTGACTTAGTCACTGATGTTTCCTTTATTGAGCAGCACACATCTTTTGTGGGCTGGAGTTATGAAGGGTAGTTTAATATTGCTATTTCTTGTGTGCTGCTGAGTAAAGGGAACTGCAAGATTAGACCTTGGGCATTTCGCATCAGAGGTCACAAAAAAGTAATCATCCTTTTTATTAGGAATCTTTCAGTGACTTCTCTATGCTGCATTTCAAAAGCTCCAGCAGCTGGTTTAGACAGCTTCTTAATAGAAATAAACAGTGATTTGACATTTTTGTCTTAGTAATGCAGAAATGGATAGTGAAATGATTTACAAAATGTGTATGATTCACTTTGCTAAGTCTGTGATGGAATCAATGCCTCTTATTTGGACAGATGGAGATCCTCAGAGGTTGGTTGTTATGTTCAGTGGATGCTCAGCCACTGTCGCCTGTTTCTGGTTTATCAGGCTCTGTGTCCTTGCTGGTATTAGCCAGAATAGGCTTCCAAGCACCAAAGATAAAGGTAAATTCTTGTTTGCATTAAGGTTGTTAAGAAGCCTGTCTCTCTTGCCTGGCAGTGCTTGTGGCATCTGTTTATCCACAGAAACCCCAAGCCATCAAGTGGCACTCCCTGACTGTGCTCTGGCTCCTCCTGGGAAACAGAGCACTGCCTGTCCGATATGGCAGTGTCTGGGCTGTGGTCACCAGGTTTGCAAAGAGCCTTCACAAAGTGCTGGGCTCCAGGCTGCAGGAGTATGCTGCCATGCAGCCCCAGCATGTGGTGAAAACCCTCTGGGTTATTTTGGACTTGAATGCCAATTGAAGGCTTGGTGTACACCAGGAAGATGATGGACAGGTGCTAAGTAGGAGTGGTGGAGGCAAAGGTGGATGTGGCAGTGGCATTTGTGTCATTCTACGTGGCCGAAGAACAGGATTTACCTTACCCAGTATATAGGTGTAGATTTATTAGCCATGTTTTGATGTTGGCTTTTAAAAAGCAAAACAAGTTAAATTTTTACATTGTGAGCTTGTGTTCACTGAGAAACTTCCATAGATACCAAAAAAAAAAAACCCAAACCAAACCCATGTCTAAATGCAATTTGTAACTGTAGAAAGGAAAACAATATATTTATAGACATACTTACAAAGTAGTAGGAATATATATATTTTTATATATGTTTACTTAGAAAGTAAAAGAAGGGCTTTGAAAGTATTGAGGCTGTAAGATTAGATGGCTTAACTCAGGAAGCAGAGAATGAGTGAGCAGGACCTGCTGGTCCAGAGCATGTGTGGTGGGGTTACCAGAGGATGTGCAGCGCACTGCATGCGCCAGTGTATGCCATATGTGCCAAGCTACCAGGTGACCTCTTTACAAGTCTCTGGTAGCTGCTGGCGCAACTTACCTTGCTGAGTTTATAATTACAGATTTCCATAGCACGTTTTGATGTTGGCTTTTAAATGAATCAATAATAATAAGAATAAAAAAGTGCTTTTCAATATTTTTATATCCTGAGCTCATGTTCATTGAGAAGCTTGCGTCAGTACCAATAAAATAAAAACCCTGCAGAGTAAATTCAGTTGGCAACTGAAAAATGATATATTTATAGATGTGCTTAGAAAATAGTAAGTGAATAAAGCATTGCCTGCCAATCCTAGTTTCTGTCTCAGTGTTTGAGGCCTTTTAACTATGGAGCTGAAACACTTTCCCCATGAGAGGGCCTCTCCCACCACAGCGAAAGCAAGTTTAGCTGATGGTATGACTGTCTGCAGTGGCAGGCAGAAGGTTAATTCAAGGTAATGGTTAAATCAGCCCAGGTGAGCTCGCTTGCCACAAGTGCACACAGGTGAATGTCTCAAAAGTTGTTAAGAAGCTACTAAGGGGTTTGGGTGATACAAACAACAGGTAGAGCAGTGTTGGATCTTTGTTCAGTACTTGTAAGAATATTTAATTTTCCTAAATTTTTTTTGTTATAGCTTGATGTCAGAAATCTCACCAGAGAGGAGGTTGCAAGCTGCACTTGCAGGGCCAGCATTATGAATTGGATTATTGCATTTAATGTGCAACTGCTAACCCACAGAGGTTAGTAGAGGGAAAGAAATATATGGCATTTTGTACATTGGCTTACAAAAAACTACATCCTGCCAGAACCCCAAGACAGGCCTTGGCTGTCAGAGATGGTTCCTTTTGCTTGCTGAGCAGAAAAGTTGTCATCAAGGGAAAGTGGGGGATAAAAATGCAACATGCCTTCTGCCACACAGGAGTGAAGAAAGCTTATGTTTCCCTGATGAATAGGAGAGAGTGGTCTTGTGCCACCTTCCTGTGCCAAGGGTTATTAGAACTCTGGAGTTACATGAGCAGAAACACTGGTGCCAGGTACTCTGAGTCCAGTCTGCAAAATTAATCGTCTCCTCATACGGGCCTTTCTTCTCACCGAGAGACAAAGCATGTGCATGGTGGCCTGGCTTTTCTGCAATTCAGGGTTTGCTTGTGCTGTGCAAATGCGTTAGATGTACCCGAATCTTCTTGGAGATGCAGCCTCAAAACCCTGCAGAGATATAAATGTACAAGCTTGACAGTGCCAAGAAGAGTCTGAGGATGGGATGGAAAAACGAATGGCAAACAGGGAGGCAGGATAAGGAGGGAAGAATGGAGCTAAAGTACAGTGAGGAGGCTGAAGGCTCCTGTTGTAAATACTATCAATGTTGTCTCGTGGTGCTGCTGTGAGAGGTGGAGCAGAGAAGAATGCACTTGAAAGGAGCTGCTGTGGGAGAGCTGCAGCTGGGTCTTGAAGTGTAGTAAGGGGATTCTGGCAGAATTTGCTCTTGCCCACTGTAGAGGTGGGTTTGGAGCCAGGTGCTGAAATCTCTCTCTGCAGCAGAGGGAGGGGGGCTGCACCAAGGTGGCTATTTTCATCCTTGATAAATAGTGATGATGGGAATCCTAGCAGTTGCATTGCTACCAAATCTTTCATAGCTGAATCCTGATGCTGCCTTTGATAGGTAGAGGTGAGAAAACATCTCTAGTCAACTAGAGTTGACCTAAACCTTTAAGTAACTTTGGCAACAAACAGGCCCTGTGTGTTGTTTCAAGACGGGAAACTGGTTATACTAGTAAGATGACTTTCCTAGGGGTAGAATTGTGCCAGTATTAGGATCTCTATTTTTTTACCTGCTGTATTATTCTGGCAGTTTTTTGTTGTCAGTATCACCCAGTACAAACCAAACATGCTTCTGCTTCCCCAGAGAACAGCTGCCGTCCAGCTAAGCCAGCCTGATGGCTTCGGTAGGAGCAGGACATCTGCAGCCATGGGACCTCCTGCACAGCCTGGAAGATGCTGTTTTTTCCTTCTCCAGAGATCCTGCAGTGATACTGTATTTGAAGGTAATGGCAACAGCATGCCCGTCTTCTGGTCCTGCCCAGGGCTAACAGTAGTTTCTGTTGCACAGCTGTAGGAAGCTGGTTTTTCCAAACTCAGAGATTGCTGTTGTCCCAGTAAGCGCTGGCCTAAAATATTCCCCAGGGCAACTCCAATGAGGCATCAGTATATCCCTCCATACTTCTTCTTCACAAGCCCTCTCCTCCTTTTTGCCTTTTGCCATTACTTCTTTGAGTCATTTGCTGCTGGTACTGATTATTTGGCATTACAATGGTGTCATTTACACACGTCTGAGGGGCAACATACCAAAAGTCCTGTATAGATTAAAGTTTCCTTACTAAATGTATTCTGTGCTTAACATAGATGTGAACAAAGAAAACTTGGCCTAAATTCCAAAGCTTTGCTCTTTGGCAGTCTGAGTCCATTCTGGCTCATGGCTGTATCTAATCATGATTTTATGTATAAGAAGAGGAAACATGAGAAAAGTTACACTGCTTTTAAAAAGGCATATATATGTCTATTTATCCAGGATGGCAGGCAAGTAGTGTTGTTTGTAACTTGTTTGCAGAAGGATGAGTTCACTGTGAGGCCAGTGACAGGTGAGAAGGGATTCTCAAATCTATTTATACTGTAGCCTGGGTGTCAGTCAGCTCAGAGCTATGTGATAATTTATTGCTGTGGGCCAGTTCTTACCAGTATAATGAATTCCTGCATAGCTGGAAGAAGCACTTCTGGGTTCAGCTCTGACTCTTGGGGTACTGCACGATCATTGGCATTGTTGCCTTTCAAGATATTATTTAACAGTTTCATTTCATAATAATCTGGATCTTCTAAACTTACATTTTCATTTGCCACTACCATTATTTCTTCACCTTAGGGAAAAACACTTGTTACTCATCTGCTTTAGGGAAAAACACTTCACAGCCTGGTGCAAACTGTAACATTTTGGTAGTAGAGTATGTGTAGGTGCCAGTTTCTGATGTTACTGAAGAAGATGCATGTGTGATGTGTTCATTAGGCTTTCTGAAGGAAAAAAAAAAAAACAACAACATTTCATGTGGCCATGTGTGTTTGCTGAGCTGTGGATGTAACCCTGGCCTAGTAAACGGCAGGAAGAGCAGGGAAGAACAGTTCTGTGAGCTTATAGGGTTGCCATGGCAAGAGTGAAAGTGAAAGTGTCCTTTTGGATTTTCCAAAATTTCCCTAATTTTGAAGAAAAAATTAGGGAAATAAATCACGTATTTACCTGCCTCTGCATCCCCATATTCCCTCTGATCATTTTAACAGATCATAGCAAAGGCGGTGAAACTTTGTACCTATCTTTATATCCACTGTCCTGAAAGCCATTGCTCTTTCCTGTGAGAACCATTTATTAGTCTTCAAACAAGCGTGGATGATGCATGGTCCTCCTGATGCTTTGGAGTACTGTCAGTGCTTGGCTGACTAAAGTAAATATAGACATAGCTTGCGTCATGGCTCAGTTGTGTACAAATTTAGGAGGAAAAGGAAATCTAAGATGAAAAACTTGAAGTAATGGGTTATGAAGCCCTGGCTGACGAGGGGATACTGCTTCATGCTGTGCTTCACCCCTTTGCAATGAGACTCCACTGCAGTGAGTGCACTCTGATTTTAACCCATAGGACACAACCCCTGCCCTCGAGGTAGCTGTGGTAGTATATAGAAACTCTACAGAACTGAGTACAAAATTGCCGGGTAGGTCAAGGTTAAAGCAGGGCAGGGGAAGAGGGGAAGCAAAGCTGACCTGTTCTTTGGTCTGTCAGTGCCCAGGTGGGATCTTGCAGCCTAAAAGCCATTATTTACTTAATGGAAATGCAACCTAAATTAACTGATCTACCAGTAAAACACAGAACAAGAGAAGCTTGTGCTGGGGTGGGAAAAAGGCAGCGAATTTTTTGTAGCAAGGGCACTAATTACAGTACTGAGGAAGGAATTAAGAGTGTAACACACTGGGCTAAGGTTTAAGATGGTTGCACACAGAATGCAAGAAAGATCAAACTCATACCTTGCATATAAAAGCTCTGGTTTATTTACATCAGTTAAAAAATAAATCTTAAAGCTGAATATGGTCTTATAAAACAACTGCATTCCATAAATGTTGTATTCATGAAAAATGGAAGTGTTGTCCAAAAAACCTGTAATATGTAAAAAAACCCATTACATTATTTTTTTTCCAAAAAGTGATGAGCCAAGCCAAACCATCATTTCCTGTATGCTACAGTTACTCTTAATCTCATGTTTGCAATACAAATTGAAGGTAAATACCTTATTTGCATGAATCCTGTACATTAACTGTACTGAAGAGAATCAGTTTGCTATATGTAGTCATGAGTTCGTTACAGACTTGTAGATCACTCTTGGAGAAGTTCTGTTTCTTGAATACAGCACTCAGTTTGCTGCAGCATCATTAGGGCAGCATCAGAATCCTTCAGCAGCTTCAGTATTTAGGTGGGGTTGTTTTTCACAATAAGCCTCCCGACAACCATAGCTTCAGTCATAGAGATGCTGTGGTAGGATGCCAGCTCATGTACCACATCCTGGGTTTTTCTCTTACTCCATATCCAGCTAGCACATATGTGAGAAGGTTTCTAGCTTGATTGCTGGAAGCCTTGCACCACAGAATTTGGTGCTTGTGGATATAAATAAATAATTCATTACCCATCATGATGCTGGGCAATTTCAGCATGAAATCATGAAGAAAGAAAATTATTATAGTAGCTGAGCAGAAGCTGTCCTCCCACTCTGTTATGTTTTCATCTTCAAAGCTACATTTAGGCATGCAAAGGGCCAGTTTATTGCTGTTTCATTTCTGTTTTCTATTCTGGTGGTTACTGCCAGTAGAACAGACAATCCAAAATGCATAAAAGAATGTGCTTGTATTTTCATGTAGCAGGGAGAGAACTACAGTTCTGGTGATGGGAAAGACTGGGCTTCAGGGTTTTCCCTGCTGGTGAACTTTGCAGTACATCCCTGGAGATTTTCCAGTTTGAGAGGGGATGGTACATCTGCCTGTGTGATTACGAGGCAGATCTGTTGACATCTTGCTGTTCACTGTGGGTACGGCAGGCTGCTTTCCCACCTCAAGTGCACAAACCCCTGACATTCCAATGCATCTATTAACTGCCCGTTACTTCTTTATAGTCAAACACCCACCCTAGACATAGCAATTAAGGTTTCTTTGTGTCCGTGGCTTAAAATGGCACTGAAGTTATTGAAGGATGGTTGTGATTAAGGCACTAGATTAAAACTCAGTAGTTCAGCATCCAAAGGGGTCCCTTCTACAACGCAAGATGGACCTCAGTTCTCACATATGAAGGTGGGCAGGAAGGGTTAAAAATCATGGTGAAGTGCCCAGATACCACCATCATGAAAACTGTAGGAGAAACTGAAACTATTCCTTCCAAAATAGGACTACAAGTGTCCTTTCTTTTCTGGATCTTGTTCTGTACTGAAGTTGCATATGAAAACACGTAAAATTACATTAATTGAAATTAGATTAATTAAATTTTAATTATGATGATAAATTAGTTAGGTGAGCAAGATCCAGTAAATTCTGAACCTGTATTCCACTGGGTGCTGTAAACCCCCAAGATTAATAGACTTTAAATAATGTGTGTTTTTATTAACAATAACCTGTCTGGACTTTTCTGTGGAATTACAATAAATCCCTCAAACTGCATAAATCAGAATAAGAACATGCTTTGGGAACAACAGGATTCCCTATGGTAGTATTCTCTTAGGAGGAAAAAAGATACACATCCTTAGGTGCCTCAGGATTTATAACATTGCTTGATTGGGCTATTACAAAACTAATCTAAGCCCTATACCCTGGGAACTCGAGGTGATGAGATTATGTGATAATCAAAGGTGATTTAGAAGATCAAAGCCTTTTTGAGGGAATAAGATCCCTAATTTTATTCCTTTAAAGGGGATTACTTTGTTTTGACTTCTGTTTGACCTTATTCTCTCACTACATGTTGATAAAAACCTAAAGACGTGGTTTTGCTGATGTCATTGATGTTTTGGAGTAAAAGTCAATTGGTTCAGGATGATACACACACACACACACCCTCCGCCCCCCAGCAATGTCACAACAGCATTTTTACATAACTAAAATTGTGATGCCTCCTGAATAAAGAGCATGGCAAATAATGATCATTTCAGATAGTTTGTGAAGTACGTTACCTAAACAGTGAAACAAAGGACTTGGCTACAGGCACTCTCTTTATCAAACCCATTTGCCCCTGACTCACACAGCTGCAAAGTATTTCTTTGTCTCAGTGTAGATCTTGGAATTAAACCATTAAATGCAATCAAAGGAGAAGCACCTGGTTCTGCTGGTATTTCATTAGATTTCTTGGGCTGGTTTGGGTTTTTATCTCCAATGCCATTATATTGTTTCCTTATGAGGAAAAAAAAGTCACATTTTGGAGGCTTGGGTAAGGCTGGTTCCTTCCTGTGGGGGCTCTGGCCTTGCTCATGTCTCTGCCTTCATGGGTGCTTCTGCTGTCAGTCCCTCTGCAGCCCATGGCCCACAACATACAGCTCGGGGTGAGAAGCAGATCTGTTGGACTCTTTGATTTCAGGACCGCAGGGGCTGTTCCAAGAGTCACTTGCTTTTCTAGGGCTCTCCTCCAAGCTGCAGAAGGAAAGATGCTTAAGTTAAGAGTCTAATGAATCATGGCTTTTTAGAAGCAGCACTGATTAGGCCACATTAACCTGTGAAGCACAAGTGCTGCACTGATCCTGTGTCATTTGCTATTTCCTCCTGTATACATGCTCTTTATATGCACCATCTGTACTTTTTTCTTGTGATTCCAAATGCACTGTACTGTTCCCTCCTAAAACTCTCTTGGGAAGCAAACATTTTGTTTGTTTGCTGGGTGTAAATCTGGGTTCACTTGCAGATAGAGACAGATTTTAGTGAAAAGTCTTGGTTCAGACTGCTGGAGGAAAGGTCTTTCTTCTTTTACATATCTGCTTGGCATGGTTACTGTGATTTCTGAGTATGCCAGCATGACTGTGGGGTGGGTATTTTGTTGGTATAAATCTTATATTCTGGAGACAGGAGAACTGAGACACTCAAAGTGTAAATGATGTTCCTGAGGTTGCACTGACAGCCTCTAGGGGCACAGGGACTTTATGAAGCAAGATTGATTATAGCAGTGGAGCTAGTTGTGAATAGCTCATGCCATGGGCCTTTGTGCTGAAATGTGCCCTATGTTGCTCTAACTAATTAAAATGGTTTAAGATCAGTGTGGGGAAATATACCAGAATTATCTGGGGATCATTACTGCATTTTAAGTACATAAGCTGCTAAACTGAATTAGCTTTCAACTACAAACAAGCTGTTACGTCCCTATTCTGGCTGCTAGGACTTTAGTGATTTGAGCTGCTGAATGCAGAGATTTATGATACGTGGCTGGTTATGAAACTAGTTTAGATTCAAATATCCCCCAGCTGCAGAAGGTTTCACTTGGGCTGCTTACCTTGGGCCTGATCCAGACAACCCAATCCATTCTCAAGCCCTCCTTGAACAGTTTCTTAAAGGAAATAACATTTAATATTTGGTCTCTGCTCTACATCTTGGAAGATTAGCAGTCTCAATGAAATATTATTTCAATTAACTGCATATGCAGAAATCCTATTACAGGTTAACAGCATTTCTAAGAGCAGAGCAATTGTACATGTTATGCCTCAATAAGATGGCAAGAGCTGTTGACTGCTGTCCAGTTACCAGGCTTAGAAACCGGCAAAGTTTGTCCATCCATGGGCTGTCCAAATGAGAACCAATTGTACTGACTTGAGCACTGAAATCGAAACTCTCATCTAGGTACCCTAAGACTAATAACAAAAGCTCTAGCTCCAGCCCTAATCAGGGCTAACAATGTTTTAAGTCCTGATATTCCTTAGAGTGTGGGATGGGCAGAAAACATGCATTTGAAAGGAATGCATTTTGCCCTCTAGTGTAGCAGTGAGTGTGCAGGAGACACAGATCTATACACAGTATTGACATTTAATGCCTGGCAGTGCTAGCTAGGAAAATAAGATGGAAGTCATATTCACCAAAAGTAATTTAGAATTTCTGCTAAAATGGGGTAGGTGGAAGAGGAGACTGAGCTGCCTGATGGAAAACATGTTTGTACAAGCTCCTGCCCCATTATCTTTAGCAATCTGCTTCTCAGCAAACAGATGTTTTATTTGGGCATGGAGAAAGTGGAGGGATATATCCCAGAATCTGGGAGCACAGGAGAAACTGACTAACTGATTTTGCCTATAAAAGAGTGACGATATGGTAGGTCTGATTCTGTCTCTCCTCTCCCCTGTGACTACGGCTTGAAGTTGCTGATACGCACCCCTGACAAAAAAAAAACAAAACAAAAAACAACACATTGTTTTATATGCAAATGAGAGGTAGAGCAAGGGAAGGAAGGAAGGAAATGAGACTGACAGCTGGGTGGGAATAGCTTGTGGATTTGAGACCAGATACAAACATGGACAAAATGAGGTTTAGGTATGCAACATCTGGTTTAGGGAGATGCTTTGTAGTCTCCCTCTGTCACCTGAATGAACTGCAAAGCAGAGGAAGCCCTAGCTGCTGGGTGAACTTGAAGGAGGGAGATGGAGAGGAGTGCAGTAGTTTGTCTGTTAGAAGCCCTGTAAGAGTAGGGATCAGCATGTGTGCATGGGGATGTGGTGCTCACAGCTATGGCAACTGCTCTGGTGAAACAACCAGCAGTGATGCCACATGCTGATTTTAAAATGGTCCTTCTCTGCCTGTCCGCACATTTGCAGTGATATTTCTATTAGGCCATTCAATTTAAGGTCTGTAAAAGTTTACTCCAGGAAGCTGAAGTGTAAGAAAACACACAGTAGTATATTGCATCTGAAATCAGTGCATGTGGTAATCAATGGGCATATAAATTTGGACTAAGTAGGACTATTTTTGATGTCTGTTGGTGTAAATGGTAAGCCAAATTTAGCCCGGGATACATTTTGTTCTTCCAGAATGCTGTATATCATGATGCCAGGATATGTAATCTTTTTCATGAAAGGTATGGTTTTATTTATAGTGGGTTTTTTATATTAAAACCCCACTGTAAATAATATTTACATCTGTATGCTCTGGCATAGGATAGGAAGGTAATGCACCCCATTGAAGCATAAATTAGCTAACAATTTATAATTAGTTGTTTTTAAAACTGATCCATAAAAATGACAGGACTTTTTTCTTGCAAGGTCTGACACAAAGCCTCATTTGAAAAGATTTATTTCTGCTAGCAGGCAGTGGAGTAGGCAAAGCTGACTCTACACAGTACATAACAACAATAGAAAACCCAGAAACAATGTACAGGACTCTTAGGAAATCTTCAAATGTCAGAATATAATGCAATATTAGAACTGGGAATGCATTTCCCAGTGTTTTTTTTTTGCATATTTTGTTCAGTGTGTTCCTTTACTTTCAGTGTGCAAAACTTTGGTCCTTGGGGAGGGAATGCCTGGACACCCAATTTTAGTTTCCATGACTGTCCCTGTACTTACAATACACTGTGAGCCTGTGCACTTACAAGTTAGGGTTGGTCTTGCAATCCCTACTCATGGGATGATTCATGTGATTTCAACTATTCTATGGGGAAAAGCAAAAATATTCCTCACATGAGGAAGGGTTACTGAGAAGGGTCTTAATCCTGTGGTGTAGTTTAGAGCTTAATGGATTTCAGCATCCTGAGATGCTGAGAAACGAGAATAACAACACTTTCTCCTGCCAGGCTGCTACACTGGTATCTGAGTATTGCCAAATACCCATTTCTGTTTCCTGGCTAATTTGTGCTGAAGTTTTTAAGTGGTAGAAAAAATTTAAAGCTAAGCCCAGACCTTTTAAAATTTTGCAGTCGGTGGTTGCAGACATGGAAGTAGCATGTGTTCATGTGTTGATCTTTAAACTGACTTCCTCAGAGCAGTGAATCTCCAGTAGCCATGGAGGTTTTCCCATTTTAAAAACTGGACTAGGGCTGTGTACCCATCAGACTTGAAATCAGCACCTAGGTCTGAGAGTCTATACAAAAAAGCTCAGAATTTCAAACTATAATTACATCTATTATCTGTCTGTCATTCTTGCCAGCTGATCTGAAATGTTCTGATACAGATTTCTGCTGAAGAGTTTACTGGATTAGTGGCTGATGTTAGGAAGAATACCCTTCCTCTTGGTCCAAGCTTACCTTCTCATGGTTGTTTATAAAGATGTTTGTAATCTGAGGGTTGCTTCAGAGCTTTTAAGAACTGAGTGTAGATATCTTTAGCCTCCATGTAAATAAGGGGGGGGGGGTGTCTGTGCTCTGAAACAAACACTGAATTTTTTCTGGGGTGCCTGTTATGGCAGATGTGTAAGTTTAACACTTGAGCAAGCTATGGAATGGCTGAATCAAGGGAAGGGATTCAGACTGGCAGTATTCTGAAATCTGGGGCAAGACAGCAGAATAAAATATTTGAGTTGGAAGGGACCTACAACAATCATCTAGTCCAAGTACAATGTTATCGTTGCCCAAACACCTGCACATGATTTTTCTGTGTCCTGCATATGAACAGGGCACTTTTCTGGGCAATCTCTTCAACGACATTAAATTCCCATAGGGAGTTTACAAAGCCAACACAGTGCTGTATTTCTGCTTTCTTGGCCTAAAGTGGAGAGTTTCTTACCTTGCTTGGTTAAGTGCAGGTTCACTGACAGCTGTTAGAGGAGCTGGAAGACGAAACTGCACCCGTGGTCGGCGGTCAGAGTAACTTCTCCTCACGAATGGCTGAGGATTGGCAGCGCTCAGGGACAGCTTTCTGACCCGGTCTCCAGGCTGCTGGAAAAGCAGATTGCTCTTTTGGGAAAGTGGTGAAGCTTCAGGCTGGCTGTTTACCTCTGCAGTGGATTTGGTGGGTACCGGTGGAGGTCTGGCTTCAAATAAGGAAGACGTGGCTGGGCAAAATATTGAACGGATGTTGCTGCTCCTCTTGGAGGAGGAGAGCTGGTGCTCATCCCCAGCATCCAGCCCAGCTCTCGGCCCCTTGTAGGAGCGGGATGGGGAGGTTGGTGGGGAAGGAGTGGTGGGGAATGAAGGAGGGCTTGCATCTCGGCGGTAGGCTGGAGAGCCCAGCAGCCGGTGTTGCATTGGCAAGCTCTGCTTGTGCCCCATGGGAGGGCTGAGAGGTTTTCGCTGGGGTGGTGGAGAAGGTAACTTCTTCTGTAGGGGTGGGCTGGGCACCCTGGGGCTAGAGGGGGGACTGGGTTTCCTCTGCATGGTGGGTGAGCTCAGCTGCGGGTTGCTAGCAGGCTGCAGAGTGTGCCTGTGGTGTGCTGGGGGGCTGAAAACCTGTTTCTCAGTTGGTGGAGAAGGAGTTCTTGTTGGGGAGACTCTCCTAGCAAATGCTGAGACTTTTTCATTTCTCCTGAGTGAGTCTGGAGAGCCATGCTTCTGGTATTGCACTGAATTTGAAGGTGAATGGGACTCTTTGCTGTCTGAGCTGTTGCTATGTGGCTTTGAAACCCTGCTTGGGCTTTGAAGAGGAATAATTTTATGGGTTTGCCTGTACAGATCCGCAGCTTCTTTTCTCTGGGTTGCCAATATCTCTTCCTGGCTAGGGACATGCATGCTGGTAGGGTTCAGCTCCAGAGAGTACTTCTGCACCTTCTCATCTCCTGCTCTGGTATTCCTTAGACCCTTATTAGCAATCACACTGGGGCCACTGATACTTTTATTTGGCAGTAAGTCAATGGACTGAAGGGAGGCTTTCATTTTGGGGGAAACTTGTGATCTCTTGGTAGCATGATATTCTGTTTTGGTGAGCTTTTTGGCATCTTCTGAAGAGTTTCCTTCTATTCTTGCAGTTTCTTCAGGCTCAGATAAATCAGAGTAAGTGTCCACTAACATTTCAGGTGGTGGTGGTGGCAGGTTCTCAGTGTCTACATCAATCTCTTCCTTTGTGTTCTTCTTGCTTAATTCTGCAGCTGATGCAGGAGGAAAGGCATTTGGAAAGCTAGAAGAAACTCCATTAGTGTTTGAAGAGTTTGTGTCTTCTACTGGTGAAATGCGATGCTTAAGATTTAAAGGTGCCAGGCCTCTCTGAAAGGGAATAGTGGGTGGGATGACTGGAAGTTCAAATTTTCTGATGCACTTTATTGGTCCTAAAGATCGTAAATGTGCATCTTTCACAAGACTGTTAACAGGACTGAATGTTTCAATAAGCTTTTTGACAGACTGTCGGGGGGCACAGCTGCTGCCACTGAGCATTTGTGCTCCAGGAGGTTCCTTTTCATTGCCTCCTGACATCTCTTGGGTGGGCACAGCAGCTCTCAAAGGCTTCCTGCCTTTTTCTTCATCCAGCTGATGGGCAGGATTTTGGTCGACCATGAATAAAGGGACTTTATCCTGGTTAGGCAGAATGCTAAAATTTTTTGAGAGGCACGCCTTCAGTTTGCTAGAGGACCTAGATGTGTTTTGCTCATCCTGCGAACAAAGTGCTGTTCTTGATTTCCAAGGCTCTGGGTTGTTATCTGTATCCTTTCCATAAAACATTTCCAGCCTTTTGCTGAGCTCTTTCTGAGTTCTCTGAAGCTCTAAGAGGGTTGGATCCTCTGCCTGGCTTCTGAGGGACTCCTCTGACCTGGACCGTCGTTGTTTCCTGACAGTTTTCTGGCTGCCTGTTGCTGTACTGGGCCTTGTTTGGACTGCTCTTCCGCTGTCATCTTCTATCCATTCTTTACACCCTGATTTAGCTGGGACAAACTTGATTTTTTCACTGATGGCATCTTTCATCTTCAGAATAATCTCCTCTGTCTCCACATTCTCTGTCCTTTTGATGGACTGCCTTTGTGTGTTATCAGTGACTGCAGGTGAAGACAGGGGCCTCCTTGGCAAAGCATTCTTCCCCATTTCTGATGCACTTGTGTTGTCGTCTTCCCCCAGGGTGCTCTCTTCATCATCATCTTCAGAAGGAAAATCTGTTGATTCGCAGATTTTGAAATGTTCACCTTCCTGAGTAGAGTCAGACTGGGAGGAGTTGTAGGAATGGCTTTTGCTGAAGTTTGCATGTTGGGGCATGGTAGAAATGCCTCCTGGTCCTCCACCCTGACGAGATGTTGCTTCCTTATTCTGCATGGATGAATAAACTGTGTCTTTGAAATGCTTTTCAAGTACACAGCCACATGATGTGGCTGTGCCTGGTGACACTGTACTATTATGTGTGTGCTCCATTGTTCTGGCATGCCCTTGGGCCAGATGCCCATGTGTACAGGAATCACAGCTTGCTTGTCCTCCATGCTGGCTGAGGGCACTGAACTCTTTGAGGGATTCATTGTCCACACCAATGCCACTGTCCTCAGAATAGAGAGTCCTGTCATCGTTGTAGGACTGAGAGGATCCCACAGTTGAGGCTTCAAGCAGCCTTACTGTCCGTAGCAGTCGCTCATCAAAACTTTGCTTTGCTTTCAGTTTTCCTTCTAAATTGTTTGCAGCAGACCGCAAGTAGTTGCATGTCTCCTGCAGGGCATCGGAGGTGAGGGAGGCCAGTGTCCCACTCAGTAACTGCATTTTATTGACTGTATACTGCAGTAGTTGTTGCAGAAGATCGGGGTGTTCCTTCAGATCACCTTTTTCTGCTGGCCAGGCCAAATTCCCACCTACATCTCTGAGAAGATTTTCCCCATCATTGGTGATTTCTTCCAAGAGCTGGTTGATTTCATCATAGTGAAGAAGGAGAAAGCTTACCATCTGCTGTAAGAAGAGCTGAGTTTGGGTAGCTTGGCTGGCCATGTGAAGTATAGATTCATACTTGGAGAGGTTGGGATTTAAGTAGGCATATGCACTCTGGTGAGCCTTAACAAGCAGTTCAGGGAAATCTACCTTTTTCTCTGTCTCACACAGGGCTGAAATGGACTTCTCTTTAACTTTACTAGGCTGACGTTGCTTTGCCAGCTTATGATTTTTTTGCTTCTTCCCTTTCTTTGGGATTTGCTTCACATTGCTTTCATTCTTGTCATCCCAAATGAAAGCTGATGCTTCTGATTCACAGGAGCTTTGCTTTCTGATCTGTATGGCCTCAGTGATGTGCTTTTGAGATTCAATCAGCTCAGACATCATGGTCTCAGCATCTGTGGCTGTCCTTTGAATTTTCTTGTTTTCCTGGGAAATCTGGGGATCTGGATGAGCCTCAGAAGATAACTGCAAATTATCATTTTTGTTCTGCTCTGGTAGTTTAGCCTCCTTTTCCCTGAGGTAGTCTTTCCCCTGGATCTCACAGTGGTGAAATTCATCAGTATTGTAGCAAGATGAACCTTTAACCAGCAGAGGGATTCCTTTATCTCTTGAATCAATATGCAAAATACTTTTGGGTGTATTCAAAGCCCTAAGACCACTTCTTGCAATAGCATTAGCAATCTCACTGTGAGAAGGTGTGCAGCCCATCCTTTCTCTGTCTTTGGCTGTATTTTTTATTTAAAATCGGATGAACAAGGGAAAATGAAAGAAAAAGTCTAACTCACTGTTTCATCCTGAAGTGCAGACAGGCCAGTTTCTCATGAGGTTTCCGTCATGATCCCGGTTTTGTTGTCATTCTTCATTGCTCTTTGCCTTGAAATCTCACATGCTCACTGCCTAAGAGCTGTTCTTGAATTTCTGCACTCTTCCATTCTGTAATCCAGGTCAGGTTTTCTTCTGCAGTTCAAAAAAGGAGTGTGAAAGCTCTGCTGGATTTAGAGCTAATGGATTAAGAGGACTTGCATGCCTCACTCCTGTCTTGACAGATGTCCGCCACGAATAAGGTTTTAAGCTCATTAGGGTAAGCAGGCACTAGCCATTCAGCATCCATGTTGTATTTATAAAGGCAGTTTTTTTCTGCACTATATTCGGAAGGAAAAGGACTTAGAACCTAATCCTTTTTCTTTTTTTTTCTCCTGTTGCAAAAACATAACGTACATTTGAATGCAGAGATCCAAAGGAAGAGACTGTATTTTGCAACCTTTTTGAAGGGAAACTACTTGAACAGGCATGTAAATGTCTCTGGATACTCCTTAACCAAGACAAAGGTGACCTTGATTGAGCACATACACGGGAGAGACACAAAATCAAATGGATTAGAGATGGCTGCTGGACTTCCACCTTGAAGGTCTTCAAAACTTTCCATTACTTGCAAATGACAAGCTGTTTGCTTTTCCTTCTAAGACTTCCCCACAAGATTCAGATTTTTTTCCTTCCTCTCAGATGATCGTGGAAAGTGGTTTTTTTCTCTCTTCTAAATTGCTGAAAATCCAAGCTGCGTGATAACAGAGCAAATTTGGCAGATTTTGTGAAGATGGTGTCTGCACCAGTGGATCGAAACTGTAGGATTTCAGATTAAAGAAAAGAAATAAGCAAAAGCTCTTTTTTCCTTACCTTTATTTCTTTTTCATCAGCCAGGGCTCGGTTCTCTTAACTCCAAGACTTATGGGTTAAAACTCTAAGAAAAAAAGCTAACAAAAATGCAGATGCATTTCAGGGATACCCTTCCCCCCAAGAACAAACAAAAAAAAAATCACAAAAAGAAAACGCAAAATACTGTTGTTTGAATTGCTTCTGAGGTCAGGACAGGATAATACCACCCTGAAAGAGGAATTAGAGAAGCCAAAGTAGGAATTGGATGCAGCAGAAGGTATTTATCTTTTCCAAGTATTTATTTATGAAAGGCAGCGTGTGAATGAGGATGATAATACCAATTGTCCCCAATATCCCTCTTCATTACTCAGACTGGCTTAAGTAGAATCATCTTTTAATTTCTAGATGGAGCTTTTCTACACAAAGTGGCCATTTCTCAGTGTCACAAAGGTTAGAGGCAACAGTGGCCAACCCTAACGCTGCCTGCTGGCCAACTGCTTCTCGTGATTTCCAACTGCATAGTCATAAGTATCTTGTCCAGTTCCCAAAAATCTCTGCATGCTGCCAAGGCCATAAAACATTCTCAGACTTTAAAGAACTGCTTAAATGTTTCATTCTTTGGTGCTGCAGTGCAATAGCTGAATATGTGTGCATGGAAAGTTGTTATTCTCTGTAGCCTTATGGTTCAAATCTCTTTTTCTGTTTAACCAGGGCAGCAAAATTATCTTGTTTTGATGGGAGCAAGGCATGTCTTGCCCCTAGTGATTCCTAGGAAAATTTTAAAACTCTGTGTGTTTTCTCTAAAGTAACTTTTCTGGGATGCATAAACTGTTTTTAGTATACATTATGGCATTGTAATTTCCCTCAGTGCTCTTCTGGAGAGCATTAGGTAATTACTTCTTGGCTCTGTTTCTTGCAAGTCATGTAACTCATGCTCTGTCTGCTTCTGTGTCTCACCACCAGTTTCTACACAGCAATCACAGCCCTTTAAGCATTCTCTTTTAGGCATGTGTCTAATGTGTTCAAAGGGGAGAAATGGAGCAGATATAAGATGCTGCTTCATCCTAGTGATCTTAATTTTCAAGGTGCTATAGCCCTCCACAGTAAGTCAAGGAAAATACAGTATATCAAACAACTATCCTTAGTTCCCTCCTTTTGCTTACAGTGGGAACTGAGAGACATCTTTATATAGCTGCTTAATATTTCTGCTATAAGATCTCTTCTGACTTTTCTCAAAAAAAGCAGTTCCATTCCTTGCACTGGGAATTTTGGCCATTATCTTCATGTGAATAGTTCATTGTATTTGGGAAGTTCTTTTTTTTCTTGATTTCAAGTCATGTCACTTTGGTTTGGTTTTGTTTTTATAGCTATTTTCAGGCCAAGCATTAACATATTAGATGAAATACATACATGGTAAAAAAAAAAAAAAAAGCGAAATGCTGGCTTATGATTATGCATTATGCACTCATATATTATTTTAAATATTAAAAGTAAGCCAATATTCTGTTTATTATTTATTTATTATTAAATAGAGATCCAGGCTCATAGAAAATGCTTTTTAACAAGGCATCTCTTTTATCCTAAATTTAATTGTAGTTTGCATGTATATGCAATGTGACTAATGCAGCAAAATTTTAGCTTCTGTGAGACAGCAAGAGCTTTAATGTGCCTATTTCCAACTACTTATGAAACTGCATTTTTCTCATCAATATTCTTGTTATTAAGCAGTTTTATATTGCTCTGCATTTCTGAGCACTTCAGAAAAACCCAACTGCTTCACCTCATGGAAAATGCTAAGGAAAACACTTTGTCTAGTGGTCATGCAACAAAAAGAGAAGAAAAATGTTTTTTTTAGGTAAAAAACAGGGGTAGAAGAGATTAATGAGGAAGAGAATGGCAAGGAAGTATTTTTGAATGTAAGGGAATTAGATGCATTTGAAATCCTTAGGTTATGGTTACTGTAGTAACTGACATCAGCATACAGAAATGTATTTTGGCTCACAGTGCTACTGTTTGCAGAACACGAGTTGAAAAGGAGCTGGTCATGTTCAAGTAGATGCCTAGTTGGTGTTAGGTGTGTCCTTGCTGACTCGAGCAATTTACAAGTAACTCAAATGAACAGAAAATTATGTTTGAGAAACAGATCTTAGGAATGCACCAAAAATATGACTTTGGGATCAAGTGAGGCTTTCCCCCAGCATGTGGATTGTGTGTAAATTGCTTCTGCTCCTCCTTTCATATGCTTTCTTTCTACTAGTGTGACCAGCAGGTCAAAGGAGGTGATCCTGCCCCTCTACTCTGCTCTCGTGAAACTCACTTGGAGTATTGTGTGCAGTTCTGGTGTCCTCAGCATAAAAAGGACATGGAACTGTTGGAACAAGTCCAGAGGAGGGCCACGAGGATGATCAGGGGACTGGAGCACCTCCCCTATGAAGATAGGATGAGAAAGTTGTGGCTGTTCAGCCTAGAGAAGAGAAGGCTGTGTGGAGATCTGATAGCAGCCTTCCAGTACCTGAAGGGGGCCTATATGGATGCTGGGGAGAGACTCTTCATGAAGGACTGTGGTGAGAGGACAAGGGGTAATGGGTTCAAACTTAAATGGGAAATTTAGATTGGATATGAGGAGGAAGTTCTTTACTGTGCAGGTGGTGACGCACTGGAATGGGTTGCCCAGGGAAGTTGTGAATGCTCCACCCCTGGTGGTGTTCAAGGCCAGGCTGGACATAGCCTTGGGTGACATGATTTAGTGGGAGGTGTCCCTGCCCAGGGCAGGGGGGCTGGAACTAGATGATCTTAAGATCCTTTCCAACCCTAACTATTCTATGATTCTACTGTTAGAATTGGCAGTAACTCATTTTGGGGGAGCTGTCTGGTCATGTAGCACTTCTCCAGGGAAGAACTTAAATGTTCAAACCCCATCAGGCACAATTGGTGAAAACCTAAGACTAGTCTGAAACTGGAACTAGAAGTGCTCTGGAAAAGGCAAGAATAAGGCCTGAACCTGGGTGGGGTTGTGTGTTGCTCAGACCCCAAAGGTGTTAACAGTGCTGTAACCATGGGATGGATTTTAGGGCTTTATGGAGGAAGAGTGATTTAAAAACTGTATGAAATGTCAGTGCAAAACTAGTGACAGAGTCCTAAAAACTGTGGAAACAAGGAAAATTGAGAAGGAAGGACTGCTTTTGATGGGCTTTAAAAGGGGAATGTGCGTAAATGCTCATAACCAGGGCCTTTAAAATTTCAGGTTGGTATTTGTGGATGACTTAAGGGGAAACTGAATTTCTGCACGCTGAGGTACTACAGAGAGCTTGAGTGATAACAACAACTTAAAAAGCAATTTTACTCTGAAAGAAACATGCTTTTTCTTCTTTTTATATCAGCAAATTGAACATAACCAGGGAGCTGTTCATGTTATGGGTCTAGATGTCACTATCTAAATAAGAAATTGCTGCTTTTTATTTCAGCTTCTCCTGAAGAGCTGTCACTGTTCTAGGAGATGGGAGTAGATTCTCTCATTTCTGGAATTACTTGGTGACAATGGTAAAGAATAGGAATATCATGCCTTGGAGGAAATATAGTTGCAAAAGAATACATGAAACCAGTGAGTCTGTATAGAGCCTTTATTAGTGGTGATGGTGCAAGTGAAAGACAAAATTCATCTTGATTCTGGGTCAAGGATTAACTTTTAGAACTGCTTGTGTGAAACTCAACTCCTGCCATCTCTTTTTTTAATGTAATTAAATTGCTTCAGGCTTATTGCATGAGACAGTAAATATGAACTTAATGCTTTCAAAACCTGCTTTGCAAAAACCCAAGCCTTTTTAAACAGCAGAAGGACAAGAGAAAACAATTGTAAACAGGTAGGGAATTTATTTCCTTCTCCAGCAAGCTTAAGGAATACTTAAGGGAATTAGGAAGAAATATAAGTAGGAAATTAAGTTTGGGGGGTGTTTGCCTGCACGGGGCTGTTGGTACACTCTGATGACCCAAAGGAGTTGAGAAAAATTATATGACCACTTAAAGTCAGCAGTAGTTTTGTAAGCTATATTTACATATGTCTATAATTTTTTGGAATGTGTATTCTGGGCACTTAGTCATAGTTTCTCTTTGTTAAGATATTCATGGGTATTTAAAAGCTTGCTGTCTGTTGTAACTAATCCATTCACTGTTGGTTTCAATGGTTAAGACAGTGACTACAAGAGGGTAAGAGTTAGGACCAAGAACTGTGTGAAACAGCATAAAGCCTTAAGTATAGATTTCCAGAGTTATGTAAATCTAGAAAATTGAAAGGGGATAATCCCATTAGCCTAAACGGTGGTTACATCAGCTCCCAAAAGTGGAAGCAGGTTTGGAGTTGTGGAGCCATTTCAAGGAAAGCAAGGTGCTGACAGGTGAGGGTCTGGCAATTTAGCAGGCAGCAGTGGCCTCTGTCGTTTCCAGGGTGGTAGTGCTGATTTGGGATCCAGGAGTGAGGTTTAGTGATTTGTCTTCCTGGAAAATATCCCAAAACACTATAGAATAGGATGCAGCTATTTAGGCTCACACCTCTTCCAGTTCTCAGTGAGCTCCCTCACCTACAGTGTCTCACTGTTTCTCTGAAAATTGAGATAAATACAGCATTCCTCATGTGAGCTGAGGAGCTGGCAGTTGGCACACCTAGCAGAAACTGGAAAAGAAAATTTAAAGTTGGTGAAGTGCTGACTGATGCTTAGAGGGAAGGAAGGGTGACATGTCCCTCAGGAAATAAGGGGCAGGGCTGGAAAGTTTGACAATGACCAGTCTTTTTTGTAGGAGGGAAAGTAAGAGAGAGTCCTGGCTGTGGGTGCATATGCATCTTTCTTGTTGCACACCCAGCTCTGAGGGTAGCTCCCAGTGCATTCATCATCTTTTGAACATGCTTGCTGTCCCAAGGCTGCACTGAAAGTGGTACACAAGCAGGCTCACTTCCCAAACCTCTCTGCTGCCCTAGTTCCCACTCTAGAGTGGCTCTACTTGAAGCTGCAAAGCTATTCAAATGATCCCTTTCCTCTGACAGGTAAATCTGTGGAAAGGAACTGGGCTGTAATGCCCTATTTCTGCTCAAAGCAAAAACAAGAAGTGAAATAATATTTCAGTTGAAACAGGCTTGTTGCTCACAAGCACTGTTTCCCCATCTTCCTCCCAAGGTGGTCAGAGCTGCTGCAGCCCATTGTTTTGAGTTCTGCAGGTGCTCATCAACTTTGCCACCCATGGCAGCACCAAATGAGTCAGACAGGATAGGCTGAGCAGACTTTTTATTTACACTCATATCCTGGCGCACAGGAGTGGGTGAAAAAAGATATTGTGAAAGGTACAGAGTGAGTTTTAAAGCTCTTGTCTCCATTGCAGGAGACTTTTAAACCTGTCCTGACTGGAAGTCAGGTTTTGTCAGGCAACAGTGTCCAGTCTTCTTTGTGGTTGTAGCACCAAGTCACAGGGTTCACTCTGAACTAAAATGTGTGGTGTTTTGTCTTTACTGCTCCAACCAGAAGGACCTTCTAGAACCGGAGATGCCTGTTTAGGTGCTTACTTTTATGCTAGAAAATTAAGGTGTCACACACAGTTTTATCCTCATATTCCACATTTCCCTTGAATTCACACACCATTGTCCATGGCAGATGGCAACTAGCTCAGATTTCATTCTGCTGAGTTAAACAAGCCATGCTCTGGTAACCTAAAATAGACTGTTCTTTTCCTTAACTAGCAAGTCATGTCTACACATGCTAGATTAGCTGCCTCTTGCTCTCCTGTTACATGTCCTAAGATTAAGTGTTTGCTTTTTCTTGCCGTTGCATTGTATTGGTAATGATGCTTATTGTGGAGCTGTTGACTACAATCACATCTTTCTCTTCCTCAGTCACTTCCATATGATGATCTTGTGTGCAATCTATCAGGTCATTCCTTTTTAGCAGTAGTTCTTTCCCTATTTTTTTCCCCAAGTCTGTAAAGGAGAAGATTAGTTTCGACAATAATACCCCACAATGTAATCGGTAACCTCCCTCAGCCCACTACATCCCATTCAGCTCAACCCTGTTTCCCCCTTGTGCTTGTACTTGATCTGCACTGAAGTTCTCCTATACCCTAGTCTTTTCCAGAACCAGTAATAATGGCCATTTCAGAGATTTCATTGAAGTCCATTATTCAGTATCAGCCATGAAACGTTTCCATTGCCCAGCACACAGACCATCTCAAAAAAGGCAGGCATCAGCTGCCAATACTAAGCTCACATTTGATCTTGGGTATATCCATGTCTTGGTTATACTTTAAGCTCTTTTTCTTCCTAAGTAGGTGAAAATTGCAGGCCTGCATTTTCCTGGAGAACAGTTTTCATTTGGCTTTCCTGAATCATGGAACATTTCTAGGAAATGGAAGAATCCTCTTAGCTTTTCTCTAGCCATCTGGTATCATGTTTACTGTTACAACTGCAACTCTGTGTTCCACTGCTTTCAGTTTTCAAGTCTCAGGGATCTGAGAGCACTTGCAGATCCTGACTTTCCTAATACTTCACTTGAGGTAATTTCCACTTGTCATTCCCATTATTTGCCCTGCCTCCTCCCTCCTCACCCTGCAATTAATATTATCACTGGAAAAGCAATAACATACCTTATTATAAGCATCGGTTATATTTAATTGCATAAAAGCATAGCAAGACTTGTCTAAGGTTTTATCCAGGACAAATTCCCCTCGAGTAGCCTGGTATGAAGATGGATGTATCACTGCATGGCTTTCTTTAAGATTTCCAATCTTTGGATTTAGATCCTTATTAAGCTTATGATACTGAACGAACACCCCTGGAAAAAATTCCTGGAAGTGGCTTCTTCTGTTCCTCCGGATGGTTACTAAAACAACTGGGAAGTCCAGATTTCGGAGTTCTGTGCTTAAAGCTACCAGTGATATGCATGACCTTAAGCGAGTCTCTTTATGCAGCTGTTAGTGCATGGCCATTTTATGGCAGGAAGCACTCTGGAATACCCAGCACTTGGAATCCTCAGGGAAGGAGGATTCTTCCCTGTAGCCCCCTGCTTCCTCATCTCATCCCGTCGTACTTCCTACCCCAATTTTCCTTCGGGCGCGCGAGCACCCGGGATTACTTCCCTGTTCCCCCGCAGACCGATGCTGCCTGACCTGCAGCTCCCCCGCCTTTCGTTTTCCCCTAGCTTTATTTCCGAGCCCCGGTGTTGTGTGACTGTGGGCAGCGCCAGAATTAGGCCACAGATCCGCCCTCAGCATCGCCCTGGCCGCTTTCCCGGCCCATCCTCACCCAGCCGAATGCGGGCTGCGCTCACCTTGGGGAAGCACCACGTCCGACCGGCGCTGGGGCAGCTGCGGGCCGACACGCCTCCGCCGGGGCCCTGCGGGTCAGCTGGGTGGGCGGGGCGAGGA
>JASSUY010018661.1:0-26054 GCA_032466535.1 Forpus xanthops | reverse complement strand
GCTGCTGGGAAAGCTTTGAGATAGCAGAGGAATGTTGCTGGGAAAGTTTGGGGAGTATTACAGGGAGAGGTAGGCAACATAAGAAGCAAGGAACCAGTATCCAATGAGGGGACAACAGAGAGAAGCAGGCATCCAAGCAAGACAACCAATGGAGAAGCGAAGATACCCACGTGGGTAGTGATAGCTAATCAATTGTATTAGCCGCTCATACACGTGGGTACTTCGTAGAGCCTATCAACCCTGGACTTTCAGATAATAAACGATTTTGTTTCCTAATAAGAAAGGGGGTCCATGCCTTAGTCCCCACAGGAAACAGCATGACACCAGGGAAGAAGGAGGCCAAGCTGAGAGAAGTAAGAATGTGAAGCAGACACTAGGAAATCACCTTGTGCACAGAGCTGAAGGAATGAAATCTAGCTGCTATGGGAAGAACTCAGAAAAATTTTGCTCAGCTAGAACATGGCCCTCATATTATTAACTATCATGCAGCTCAAAAAAAAAAATGGCTTTGAGTTTCAAAGTATTGCTTCAGGGGAGATCAAAATGCTCTGGGAAGAAAAAGCAGATAAAAGAGCACACAAAGCATCTGAGCCTACAGTTCCAGTTACGTTTTGTGTCAGCAAATAATTTGCTTAAACTGCAGACTGTCACAAACAGAGAACAAGTAAATGATTTATGCTTTACATAAAACTGCAAAAGCATCACTCAAGTCCTCTGTTTTCTACTAATGTAAATACATAAATTTCACAGGTGGCTTCTGTCTAAAGCATCTATGACATCCTTTGCTCTCTCTGTGTTCTACAAGGGAAGAATGCAGGATACTTCCTAGTTATGAAGCACAGTAAATCCAGAGAAAACGGGAAATTATGCAAAGGCAATGAAATGGAATGTGTTTTCACAGTGAACTCAGGCTGTCATAACACCACAGCTCAGGTTAGAGAGAGATAATGAATTTAAAACAAGAATAAAAAGCTTCTTTGTAATACTGTGCATGAAATTAATCACAAAATTTTGGGTGCAAAAAAACCTAGAAAAAATGGAACCTTTGAAACTTTGAAACAATGTCTTCAAAAGGTACTTATTAATCCTTGCAGAAGGAATACTTTAAAATATTCCTTCTTGTCATGGTTGCCTTTGGTTGTTTTTTTTTTTTTCTAGCTGCTAAATTCAGCATTCTTGTGCATCTTCTGTCATAACACCCTGTATGAGGGTGGCTTCTAAATAATATACAAAGAGAAGTTATTATTAATCACAATCTGACTAATGTTTACCAACAAAAATGAGCTATTTCTTCAGTTCTGTCTGCTACTTTCTTTGGCTGTGCTTTAGGGAACAGCTGCCTGCAAGTTCTGCTGCAACCTACATATTGCTCATCTCTGAATTTCGTGCTTTACTTCTTCCTCTTTCCTTTTATCTGTTCCCATTTTAGTCCTGGGTAAGTGGAATAAAACAAGAGCTTGGAACTCTGGCCTACAGGCCAGTACTCCACTGTCTTGACATCTGTGAAACATTTCCTATTTTCATAGAATTATAGTATCATGGGGTAGAAAAGGCCTTTAAGATCATTGAGTCCAATTGTAAACCTCAGACAAAGTCCACTACTAAACCACATCCCTAAGTGCCACATCTGCACATCTTTTAAATACTTCCAGGAATGCGGACTCAACCACTTCCCTGGGCAGCTTTTTCAACTGCTTGACAACCCTTTTGGGGAAGATTTTTTCCTAATATCCAGTCAAAACCTGTATTTGCCTTATCACTCCAGTGTCATAATCTTGAAGACTTTCAACTTTACTCAATCTACAGGGATAGACAGATGCTGTTGTCCACCCAAGAACTCAGAGGAGGGCTTAACAATTGTGGCTTGCTCAATTTCAGGATATACATTTGACCCAAGAACAAAACATTCCAACACCCTGTGGCATGGCAGGAGGACAGAGCAGCATGGGTGCCCTGGTATCACACTGCTGAGTGGGACTGACCCTCTGATGGCAGTTTAACTCTAGGTATGACAGTGAGTTCAGGAGAGAAAGGACACTCTGGTAACTCCAAAGGTTTGCAACTTTAAAAATGGCTATAACTTCAAGCCATTTTAGTAGGCCACCAGCTGCACGGCAAAGGGAGAGCCAACATTGGCCCTTTCTGCTTGTAATCTTCTAATATGGGAATGCTTGGATTAAAGTATTTTCCACGGTGCTTTGATGCCTACGTATCCATGCCTATCTATAAATGTTTATTTGGCAAATGGAAAAAGCAAAACTAGCAAAATTAAAAAATGTCTGAGTTTTCAGCAAACTCATGCAAAAGCTTTTTCCCTACCAGCAAAAGCGGGCAGGAGTAAAAGATAAAGCACACTCAGAGGAGGAAAAAACAACTGGTTAGATAACTGATATTCAGTTTCTCATTTTCCTCCACAGTCACTGAACAAGAAAGAGAGCAGAAAGACTGGAAATAATGCAAGGCACTTTGGCAGGTCAAGAATTAGTGGTTTTAACAGTGTGGTTGGATGTACTAGAAGATACCTTAGAGTTTTTTGACATACTGATAGTTTTCTTTATGTGTTATATCCACAGTTAAATACACACATGCTGTGTGTACAGATATAACAGCATGAAATTCTAATTCCAGGTACATAAATAATTGTGTGATTGCACTGAAGAAGAGAAAATAAAGGTCAGAGAAAGTGGATAACTACTGTCTATCTGTGCACATGCTGAGAAAATTTCCTGCCACATACCATGGCACTTTATCTACCGCTTACTAGGCACCTTGTGGTTGTTTCATTTCGTGATCCTCCTCTTATGCACCCATATTTTAATCTCACTTTCATGCTCTCAGTGTGGTTGGAAACTGCCATAGAAGTGAAAGAAAAAAAAGTAAAAATGGGGAAAAGCTGATACTGTGTAAAGCTGTCTGACAAATGCTCCAGAATACTGCCAACATTCCCAGTGCCCAAGGCATACTAGCATCCATGGAGTCATGTCTGCTGCAGTATCAGCACATCTGATTTCATCCCCACATATATAAAAATCACTTCTTCCATACCAGCACAGCTTTTCTGTGTTGTGTTTGTTGTTATTGTCAGAAAAGTGTACATCATTTGACTTCACTTTTGTGGCTTCAGACTGTTGGAAACTTTGCTTTAAAGGAGTTGATTTTGAAAGTCACTCTAAGGGTCTTCATTCTCACTGTTCCTACGTCTGCCTTCCAAGACTTGGGTGGTATGGTCAGAACATTTTCCGGTGAAGACTGAGGCAAAGAACTCATTAAGAATCTCAGCCTTCTCGAAATCCAGGGTAGCCAGTTCTCCTGACAGCTTCCGGAGAGGGCACACATTGTTCCTAGCCTGTCTTTCAGTTTCAATGTACCTATAGAATCCCTCCCTGTTATCCTTAACATCCCTAGCCAAGTTAAATTCTAAGTGGGCCTCAGCTTTCCTAACCTGGTCCCTAGCTTCCTGGACAACATTCCTGTATTCTTCCCAGGCCATTTGTTCATTTTTATGTTTTATTTAAAAGCAGATTAAATAACGCACAACCTACTTCAGCAAATTAGCTTTTAGGGCAGAGGGAGGCTAAGCTTACAAACCAAGTAAATGAAGAGTTTTCTTGGGCCAGACAACAGCACACAAGAAGCATCTAAATGCAAAGACAGTCCTGCCGTTTAGGCAGAAATCCTCGAGTGTGTTTTAACCATCCAGCAAGGGCACTGTAGCTATGGCAACATGAAACTTAACACAGACTATGAAATCTACCCCAGACATTGGGTGAATGCCAGGGTGGTATTTAACCCACACTTAGTTTTATCCTGCTGCTTCCAGATCTTAAACCAGAGTACACCTGCTTTGGTTCTGTGCAGGTTTTTGACTGCCACGGTCATCCATTTCTTAACATATAAGTCCAGTTCTCAAAGGAGAAATATATGCAACTGCTGTGATGCTCCCTCCACAGGGAGCCCTTGCAGGTTTCTCAACAGTATCTCATCACCAGATTGTCACTGTTCCAGCATGGTAGGAAGAAGAGGGGATGCTTCTTAGGCAGTTAGCAAGCACACAAATTTCTTCATGAGCTTCAAGTGCCTGTGAAGCCCGTGTCATGTTTCCCTTTTCCCAACAGTTGTGTCATGAAGGAGTAAAGAAATGATGAAAAGTATCTGGAGTTGAAAGCAAACAGCTTTTTGTGAGGGAGTCTTAGCAACTTGTCTGGGTAGAGAAAAAGGAAAATTTCCCACTGAGCAACAAATCAACAGATGACCTATTAGTGCCTACTAAGATGCAACTGCTAAGAAGCAGTTTTTGAGAAACACTTGTCACATGTAGGAGGCCAGCAGAAATGCTTCAAGAATATCTTTCCTAACACCAATGAAAACAGAATTTGTCATCTTGCAGTGAGCACAAACACGTTTATATTTCTGACTGCTCACTGAGGCTAGCCCTTGGGGTCTCCTTTGGAGTAAAAGCTGAGAGTTCACTTCCCCTGGATGGCAGGCAATGAAATAATATCTGCTTTAGGTTCCTAGAGCTGTTTTAAGCAGAATTATCTACCACTGTTTCTTCAAAACCAGCCTTGCTCACAGTCCAACTGATGCTCATGTGCTTATTGGCCCACTGGCCGTGGTTGCCAGTGGCTTGTGGAGAATTTGTATAGCAAACATTGAAGTATAAGGTATACATAAAGTAAAAAAGGCCCTTTCAAAGATTGTTAAGAAGGCTTCAAGACTAGCAGGACCATGAAATGTTGCAGTTTTTATCTGAACAGGAAAATTAAAACTCAAGTACCCAGCACACTGTGCACCAAGCCTGAAATGCCAAGAGAGCTCATTCAGATATATGAAAAAAAGGCACAACTGATATTTTATTCTATTTGAATAGTAGTGCAGCAGAGAATAAAAGCCAGCATTTGTGCCTTTGTCAAAAACTCAGGAGGAGCTCAACACTGCTTTTTCATTATGCTGACTTTATCCCATCTGAATACAAAATAGACATTGTGCAGGTTTGCAGGAAGTTTTTCTTTTTTTTACTGTTTCAATTCCAATGTGTCCTGGGAATGCCCTGTAAGCCCGTATTAAAAAGATTCTGAAGAAAAGGAAAAATCATGCCTCACTCTTCTTCCTGCCCTCCCACTAATGGCCCCAATTACGGTATTCCTAGGATAATACCAATACATGATATACTTTCACAGGCAAATGATAATTGATCAAGTATTTGCAAAAAAATCCACAAAAAGCTCCATAGTTATTTCTCTGCCAGCAGCAATACATTCATATATAGCAATAATATGGGCCATGTTTTCAGATCACATGGGGATTACTGGGTGAGACAGAATGTTTAGTCAAAGAGAAAGCAATTATATACAACAGCAATATAAAATTGGATTACATTTTTAACACATGTAGTCAAAGCCAAACAAGTATCCTTGAAGGATTTTGGAGCTGCTAAGACTGTAGTGGGGATCAGATTTGTTCTTCTACCTTTCATTCCACAGATTATCCAAGGGATAACAGAGCTCGCCAGACAATTCTGTACTAAAACTGAAAATGATTGACATCTCTTTTCTATGCTTATTTCTTAAATGCAATAAAGAGAAGCTTAATCATTTAATATACTGAACTTCTCAGACTGTATCAGGAATACAAGAGAAGACTAGCTGTAAAAATCTTCATTAACAATAGGGAAGAGAAATTATTGCCTGTAACACCACTTTGGTGTTTATTGCTCAACAGAGAAAAAAGGGTGTACTTAAAAAACACATCAAGCCAGAAAATTACGCAGCACTTATTTCTCTTCTCCTGTCAAGAGGCTCACCTGGGAAAGAGAGGTGGAATCTAAGCCTGAAAAAAGAAGCACTGTGATGTGAACATCTTGAAGAGACCATTCCCAGCAAAAATGCTTGACAGTCGTGTTCTACAGTATAATGTGTGATCTGGTGTTCATTGGTGGCAAAACAGCTGAGAATCTCAAAAGCTTTTTCACTGAGCATGTCAAGTTATCCCAGACCTGATTTGTTCATAAATCATAAGAATTTTGCCACTGTTTTAGTCAGGAAGATAGATAGTCTAACATTTGAAAATCTGTCTGTTGTTATCATTGATTATGTAGCACTATTCACACGCAAAATGTACTTGTTACAAACATCCTTTGGAAGCCAACATTAAATAATTGCAACAGTCAAAGCACACGAGATCTCTTATTTCAAAAGACGTAAAGGAAGTGTTAAAAACTGTGGTATTTCTTTCAAAAGCAGTATGTCTTCGGGGAAAATATCAGGAAGTGACTGTTCCTTACAGAAAAAGAAGCAGCACATCTGTTTGGTGGGTTTTGATAGCTATTCTAGGTGCATACAAGTTCCTCTTTTCATTAGTTCCACAGGCAAACAAAAGCTTTCACAGTATTATGTTTAGTCCAACACTGTACCTGGAAAAACTGCTGATAAAAGTCGTACAATTTCTCATTTAGATTTACAAACTTTATGCTATTACAAGAGTTGGACTGGGCTATTTTAATTTTTTTTTTCCCAGCCTATCATCCATTGGGAACTAATTTTGAAACTAACAATTATGGATTCCTATGAGGATTATTCCTATAGGGATATAAAGGTATGATACAGCAGGATTTAGGTAGAGAAGATTCTCCAGAGTGTCTTCAGTTTACCAGCTTCCAAGGGTAATTTACTCTTCCTGATTGATTATTCTATGTTGTTAGATCAATTTAGTTGCATATGAATATTTATGTTGCTGACTGTTCATTGTTACTATGTGTCAGCTGCTAGCTTCTGCAGAGATCTCTATGTTAAACTCATGCGAATTTGGAGAGCTGTCAAACAGTGTCACTGTGCATACTTCCCCGTAAATCCTGGGTTTGAATTTAATTTCAAAGGTGTGCTATTCTTTTTGGTATTTCACAGTAGACATAACATCCAGCATACAGTAAATGGGTACCTCGATGGATCTGTGGCATGCAATTGGTTTCTCACATGTCCCAGCATTATGGCTGGGCTCTTGACATCCGCAGAGGGGCAGCTGATGGGAACTCTCACCTAGGAGGGAATGATGCTATTTAATGCATGTGGGAGTTTGGACACAGTATTAAGAGGCTGAGCGGGATGGCTACTGCATTTTGTATTGTGAAGCAGGTGTCAATCGATGCTGCAGTGAATGACAGAGGTGTGAAAAATGGAGACTGACAAATCTGTTTAAGATATGGAGCAGAAGGCCAGGTCAGATTTTGTTTTATCACTGGTGATTCACAGCCCTGCTAAGCAAGACCCTTTTAGAGTATGTGCTCCTGCCATTCATGTAGTATCAACTCTGCAGCAATTCAGACATGAATGCTCAAATAATGAATCTAAATGCAATTGCTTACTTTTGCAGTACCACTGCAAGTTTTCTACTTTTCTTCTCTTACTCCCATGGCTTTCTAAAGTATTTTGATATAAATTTTGATATAAATTGACAGACATGTCTGCTGACTTTGCAAGCAAAAAGAATTCACTGAGTACTAAACCTATTCTGAATTATGCCTAATGTAACCAAATATGGTTTTTCTCTGCTTTCCCTTTGCCAAATTTCATTGATAGAATTCTTACACAGTAGACTCCAAATGCAAGCTGAAAGATAAGTTAATATAATTAGGAAGTATATCTATAGATAGTCAATGGTAGAATTGCATGAGATTTTTTATAAATGTTGAACAAACAAATCCATTTACAAATTTACTTAATAGTGTCTGTAACAAAAACCCTATTTACCCTTGCACTTACCAAACATTTTATCATACTGTATGCATGTTATGAAGTCCTAAGATGCTCTTTAGTGAGATTGACTTACTAAATTGAGTCAATTTTGTTTAGATCAAATGGAAGTGCTCTGCACAACCTAAACCAGAGTTTTCATCACCGGGAAAGATGGTGACACCATGCACCACTCAGTACCAATTATGTGTAAGCCAAGGTTGCATCAAACTGTGATTGCAACTCCAGACTACTGTGATGTGAGGCTTGGAAATCCTTAATGGAAAATTCATTCATCAAACAAATTAATACCTATTATGTAAGTTTGAAATAACAGTACTAATAATGAATACTCATCTCTTCTCAGAAGTGTTGCAAGTTAAATGTAAAAACATTTAGCTGCAAAGCAAGAAACTCATATGTAGCACGACAAAATATTTCCGAGCAGCTCATCAGCTCTGGTTCTTTAGCTGATGATAAACATATGGAAGAAATTAAACTTGAAGATAAATGTATCCTGAAGATTGAAAAGCTATGAGGGATAACTTGTATTTAAATGAAAATATTTCTAAAAGCATACAGTGTAACTTGGAGGACATTTCCTGTCACTGTGGTGGATTTCTAAGTAAAAGCCTCTCTTGAAAATCCTTTTACCTCAACTGCCCTGCCTGAAGAGCCTGAATTTTAAGGTATCCTGGTGAGTGTCCCAGCCATGCAACACATCCCCATGAGCATTCCTGGCCGTTCAATGTAGGCATAGAAACTCTCTTTCCACAACTGTACCCAGGGCTGCTTTTCTGCACTACGCACCTACGATTAACCTACTCTGCCAGCATCTGCTAACTTGTATTAGCACAGGACAGAGAAACCCATGGGATGCAGAGGCCTTAGCTATACCTGCTGCACCTGGGTTTAGCAGGTGACTCAAGGTAAAACAGAGCTCCCCCCACAGAATCAGCCTGCTGGCCCAAAACTTTGAGAAAGCACACGCTGTCAGGAGCTGTGGCTTCCCCACAGGTAGCATGGATCCAAGCGTCCCCTCTGAAATGGAAGCTCCATAGATGCCTTCTTCCCACCTCCTTTGTAGCATCCTCTATGCTGGCACAGTGGAGAAGGGGGAGTGTAAAGTGGTCTGGTCAACCTCTGTCGCTTTCAGTTGCAATTCTTTGGCATTTTTTATGCATTCACCTGGAAGACAAGATGCATGACAGCAGTGTAAAACACTTTGTTTCAGTGAAAGCTGAGGTCCTTACAAGATTCCCACACAAAGTTCACACAAGCTCTGGATAGAAAAGGGGACCCCATAGCTCTCTTACTGAAAAGAATAACCTCTTGGTCTCCATACCTGGTGTCAGCATGGACATATTGGAAGCCAAACAAGAATCAATAATTTGGTTACTAAGGGAAGTGGACAATTCACTGTCAAACTAGACAGTCCTGGCAGGTCCAGAGACAAGGACCAACTGAAAGACAGGCAACATGCACAAGAGCATTTTCAGGTCACTGAATGCAAAGCATCTTGTAGCACTGGGGCCTATACTAAGTAAAACTCCACCCATGAAGATTATTTTCCACATTACTCTTCAAGTCTAAAAAAGATGACTTCCTTACCACATCTCTTCATGAAAATAGAAAAAAGACAGATATTCTGGCAGAAGACTGAATCTGTTCCTGCTTTCCCTTTTATGTCCCGACAAAAGCATGGGCGTGCTTGGTCCTGCATGTTCCTTCAGAGAACAGCCACAGGGCCTACTTCAGCCCTACAACATTGGAGGTGGTTTGGAGAATCTGTTTCAGTGAAGCAAAATGGATTTGGGAGGGGGGTGGTAAGAACTTCATACCAGTCATCACAAGGATCTCCAAGTGACAGTATAGGTATAAAGAAAAGATACATCCCTCTTATTCCTGCTCTTGACAAATGTCACTCCTTTTGATTAGTGCAATCTGGCAGGCTGCAATATTCTCCTAGGACTTTTGCAGACATTGAACCAGAAATACCACACACAAAATAAGAATGAAATCTGCAAGAGCATCCAACAGGCCCCAGAGCTGAGTCCTTTACAGCATGGATGTAGTTGAGTTACTGAAGTGCAGGGTAGTCCTAACCACATCCTACTTGGCCTGCAGACTCAGAATCACTGCCTGGTGCAATTACGTTGTCAGCCTTGCAATAGACTAGTGTAATCCACATTTCTCTATTTTCTCTTTCTCTATTCATTTACGTGTCTACCACTCTCTTAACTCCAGTACACATCAAGAGTAACTCCATTGCAGTCAACTGTAGTATGATATTTTGAAGAAAGTGTGAGAAGAGAATCAGGTCCATGTGGTTTAACCCCTGTTGCCAACTAAGCCCACACAGCCACTCGCTCACACCCACCACATTGGGATGGGGGAGATAAGCAGAAGAATAAAAGTGAGAAAATTTGTGGGTTGAGATAAAGTCAGTTTAATGGGGAAAGCAAAGGCCACACACACAAGAAAAGCAAAACAAAAAATTCGTTCATCACTTCTCATGGGCATGCAGGTTCTTCTCCAGGAAGGCAGGGCTCCATCACATATAATGATTTTTGGGAAGACAAATGCCATCACTTCCCCATTTTTTTCTTCCTACGTCTTTATATATGTCATGGTTTAAGCTCCTCAAACACTTTTCTCACTCACTCCCCCCTCTTTCTTCCCCAGTCCTGGGGGTATGGGGAGGAGAATCGAAATAATGCAACTCCCACAGGTTGAGATAAGAAGCTTAGTAACTATGTCATAACACAGAACACCACTGCTACAACCAATAATAATAATGACAAGAGAAATACAAGGGAAAAGAATACAATTACTCACCCAGCCTGACCAAGCAGTGAATCCCTCTCACTTGATACCAAGCCCAACCATGCAGTGCCTCCTCAACCTTTCCGGGTCTCCGTTCTCCCTTTTACATCCTGGGCATGACGTGCTGTGGTATGGAATATCTCTTTGGTCAGTTTGGGTCAGGTGCCCTGTCTCTGCTTCCTCCTGGCCTCCTCCCAGCATACCCTCCCCCTGGAAGAGTATGAGGCTCAGAAAGCCCTTTGCCAGCCTAAACATTCTAAGCCATAACTATGTTATCAGCACTGTTCCCAGGCCCAAAATCAAAAACACAGCACTGCACCAGCTACCAAGGAGAAAAATGACTGCTGCTGCTGAACCCATGACAGTAGAGCATGACACCATATGCTACAGGATGTACCTTGGGTCAGTTGGAGTCAGCTGTCCCAGCTGTGTTCCCTTCCAGATTCTTGTGCACACCCAGCCTATGTGCTGGTGGGGTAGGGTGAAGAGCAGAAAAGAACTCTGAGTAAGCACTCCTCAGAAGTAACTAAAAGACCCCTGTGTTATCAACACTGTTTCCAGCAGAAATGCACAACATAGCCCCATACTAGCTACAATAAATTAAATTATCTCTATTCCAGCCAAAACTAGCACAAGATCCATAGTCTTCATTGTGTGCTTCTCTTCCTGCTGATCCATTCTTTAATCTTTCAGTATGAGGCTATTAATATACCAAGAACTTCACAAGCCAAAGTACTGATTTTTCTAATGCAAATAGAAACAAAATCCATTTATTGTTCTAAAGCACGCAAAAGAAAATTACATAAAAAGCCAAGTTTTACCAAAACATGGACACTTCTAACCAGCTGAATTTCTATAGCATCGCTTTTAATTGGATTTTGTGCAAATTGTTTGCCTGCATTTTAGGCATCACTGGTCTGCAACTAGCAAATAGAAAATTAAGCTGCCTTCTCTTCCCCAGCTGAATGGCTTGGAAGGGATGGAACATATACTGACTTCAAAATATTACAAAAATTACTTCAGTCAGGAGGGTGCATCCACTTCACAGGGTCTCTAGTATTCAAACTCAAGACTTAAGCCTCAGCTTTCTAATCAAAGCCATATGAATAATATGTTAGTAAGAGAGCATTTTAAGAGCTTCTTCACGTATTATGACAGTTGATATGAAAACTGAACTTTCTATTTATTTGCTCTTATTTTCCTTGCTTAATGTTATTGACTCACTTTTAATATGAAAGTTAGCAGTGAAATAACTTTTCTTATCTAGAGTGGCTTTCTCACTTTCTTGGGGGTGAGTTTGTTCTTTTCTTTCATGAGCACATCTGATATTATAGTAGAGGTATTTTCCCCAGAAAGCTGTTAATCAGTTTTGTGAAGTCTGGAATATTTTTCTTCTTTGTGAAGGCTCTCTTATTTGAATACTGCTAAAGCATCTGAACTAAAAATGAGTTATAAATTAGTTTTGCAGAACAAGGTCTTTGCTTTTGGAAAAAGTAAAATTACTATAGGTCACAATATTTTGAAGATAGCATTACCTAACACATTTATGCACTCTTCATTTTAAACCTTTATTCAAACTATATCAGTTGAATACAATGCTATACTGCAAATATAGGACATACTTTATTTCAAAAAGCACATATAAGCATTATATTTTTTTAAGTAAAGACTTATCTAATACAAGTTTGTGGCCTTTCTAGTTATAACCATAATTCTTTTCTTAAACAGGAAAGTAAATGAATATCACAGATTTTAATATATTTTCATACTTGTATTTTCACACACACATGTGCCAAAAGTACTCATATCTCTGTGATGTCACTCATATTTAGTGATATGCTTTAGTGGTGGACTTGGCAGTCCTGAGATTGGACTTGATGATCTTAAAGACCTTTTCCAACCTAGTTGATTCTATGATTCTATGATTCTCTTTTACATTGGATTTGTTCTAGACAAAATAATGCATGTCTTCTTGCTGTATGTTAACTTTCCAATAATATGCATGACGTTTAATCATCCCCCCCTTTTTGTATCAAGTATTTTCACATTTTAATCCTTGAAGACAGACTGACAGCTGGGATATTGTAACATAATCATTGAACCCATGTGAACTGACTTCTAACTTTAAATATCACAGAGCCAGAAGGGATTACAGGTAGTCATTAGTCCATGTAGGCCAGGTGTTTCAATGTAGATCATGTTTCATATATTTGTGATCAGTCTTAATCCTTTTCTCCGAACTTGTCAGTTGTGCTTATTTAAACGTATTGCCCCAAACTTGGATGCTGTTCTGTAAACTTGATGATAACAAGTAGCATTTTATGTCTTACATACTATATTCGCTGGATATATAAAAATTACTTTTGCCTTTTTCCATCTGTGCTTTATTCTTACCTTGCCATCTAATGCAGCCCCATCTCCTTTTCTAAGCATTGTTATTTAACTGGATATTCCTTTCTCAAAAGTGTCTAGTTGTTTACTCATGCCCAAGAATAATCCATTACACTTGTCCCTATTCGGTTTCATTTTACTGTTTTCAAGCAATTTAGTAAATTTTTAAGGTCATTTTGAATTCTATGTTCTTCTCATGCCACCCAGGTCTGTGTAACCTGAAAATTGAATGGCTTAAAACCATGACAGCATATTCTTCAGATCATTAAGAAAAAATTACACAGACTGAAGAAACATCTCTGTGGAACCATACTAGACACGTGATTTCTTTTCTTGCAAATCACTGATCATCATTTCATGGCTTGTTAAGCCTACCAAATCCTTCTGTATCCACACTATGTCAGTGCTTCAAGAAATTACAGCATAGCGTGGTTTGGTTTGGAAGGGACTTTTGAAAATCTTCTAGCCAAACACCTCAAATATAGTTCATATTTTCCTATTTTTTAATATAATAGGATACATAAAGACATTTATGTTCTCAAATCCTGTTGCCTTGCTATAGGAGGAAGTCACATGGATTTGAAATTTTTACATTGGCTGCTACTAACATCCTTGTCTTCCAATGCTAACTATAAGGTTTTGTCAGTTCATTTTCTGAGAGCAGAACTTAAGCTCCTTAAGGACAGATACTGGCTTTCCCTTCATTAATCTTTCAAGACATTACCTGCCTATCACATGCTTTCAAGTACAACAGTAGTATCTCATATTTCATCATAAAGTTCTTTAACTTCTTCATTAGGAAATTCATAATCCCTTGCTGACTTGAGAAACTCTAACCTCTAAATGGTTCCTTTGCGATTCAAATTTAAGGTCTCTACTTATACCACTGGTATTAACTATAATACCCCTCAATTGCAACTGATCATTCCTTTAAGGACTGAGACAATAAAGTTATTACCAAATTTGACCTTCTAAGTATCATCCAACAATAGGTTTTCCTCTCCACTGAGTAGCTGACCAATTCACCCTTTCCTTCACTTTCTCTCTCTTACAATTGCACTTCTAAATTGATTGATATCTCTTGGCAGATGCATCTTGTTTTGAGCTTTGGCTTTTTTAAATTTTGTTCCTACATGTTCATGTTATATTTATCACTTGTCTTCAGTAGTCTGACCTAGTTTCTGCTTCCAGCTTGATTCTTTCTTGTGTTAGAGGTTCATGCACAGTTCATGCTTTAACCAAACCGATCCTTACTGCATTTTCTCTCTTTCTTTACAGTGGGATAGTATATACCTGTGGATGGATATTATGTTATTGTATGTATTATTTCTAAGGTGCTAAATCTTTAAAAGCATTTTCCTTTACATGAGATCTTGCTTACCCATTCTGTTGAATATACTAAAGTCTATCTTCTATCACTCACCCACTATTGCTTCTTCTGTGCTGAATGATCATGAATTTTTTTTCTAAAGGCCACTCTTGAATGGATCTTCCAGCCTCAAATTCTCATCCATTCCTCACAATTGTCAATGAATATAAAAGAATAACCCCTTTATTTGCTTTCTTTACTCGTCGAATCAGAAACATTCTCCCTGATGCAATCTAAAGGTTTCCTGAGTAATCTGCTGCATTTCTTTCACAGTAGGTATTTTTCATTATCTCCAGATACCTTGTGTTTAATATAACAGTTCTTGAACACATCATATATACTTTTTCCTCAGTTCTTTTCTGTTTATGCTACAAAACTTGGAAATAAGATGCACTTTAAAGCTACATCTTGCAGTCAAAGACTCAGTTTGGGGAAAAATTATGTTGAGTATGTGTTTTATTTGATAGGCAGGCATACAAAGGTCATCTTCAAAATAGCTTGAGTCGTTGACAGCACCACCCAGAGCACATGTGATCTTGCAAGTAAGGGCATCTCACGTGCTACTGATATGGCATTTGACATTAGGGAATGAGTATGTCAGCAAGCAAGTCTAGATAGTACATCTGTCTGTCCACAGTCAATCTGGTGTTTTCCCACAGGGTCTGAGCACTGGAAATAAATAGTGAATCTAAGGGTATGCCAGGCTGCTTACTGCCCATGTACATCCTGTTTAAACTCACAATAATCTCACCAAATCACACAAAAGAGAGATCTGCAAAAATAAAAGCAAGCCTTCTTGAACATAGCTGGACCTTCCCAGGAAATAAAAGACACTTTTTAATATCAAAATCCCAAAATATAAATATAGATAATTATGCTATCTTGAGTGTTATGAGCAGAAAGAAGATCTAAGGAAAAAAATGGAAAAAAAAAAGGTAATGTAAAAGTTAGATAATTCTATGGCACTTCATGTAAACTCCTCTATTTTATTTAAGCAAAAGGAGTTTCTATAATTCATAAAAATATGGCAAGAGAACAGTAATCTCATAAGATTATATTTGTCATCTACCAGCATACAGGCCAAATGTCCATAGCAGGTGCAGATGTGAATGTTGTCATTTTCAGTCAAATAAATATTCATCAGATATAATACAAATGATAAAACATAAAGCTTGCAAGCTAAAGTTAATCCTGGGCAGACTTCTTGCATACAGTGACATAAACAGGATACATGATGTAACATAGGGTTTCCATGAGGTGTAAGGGTTTTAATAGCATGAATATGAAATTATCCCATTTCAAGCTTGCCAAGGAGCCACAGATAAAGTGCCAGTGGGAAGGCAATAACGCTGCTCAAGCAGAACAAAGTGATGAAGAGTCTTCTTTTTCTTACTATATATGTAGCACAAAATCATAACAGAGCTCAGAAGAAACCTTATACATACATAGGTCTTGGGGCTGTATCTTAGGATTACAGTTTTTATTCTAAAAATAAGTGATTAAGCATTAAAAAAAAGGTTTAAAATTTAACTTGAATGTAACCAATGTCTTGATTTCTGTCTGCATCTGTAAAGATCTGGAATTTAGAGATGTGAAAAGCACAAAATTGCCCTATATATCACAACATAGGTCAATATATCGCCATATAGGCAATTATGAGATGATCGAAATCAAGATCCTCAGGACAGTGAGAAGAGCATGCAGCAACCTCACTGCCATGAACTTTAAGAGAGCAGATTTTGGCTTCTTCAGGAACCTTCTCAGTAAGGTTCCATGGGAAATAGCCCTAGAGGGCAGTGGAGCCCAAGACTGTTGGTTGGTATTCAAGGATCACTTGCTGCAAGCTCAGGAGTGTTGCATCCCAACTAGAAGGAAACACAGCAGGAGGGCCAGGAGACCTCCTTCGATGGATAAGGACCTGATGAGGAAAATTTGAAGGAAAAAGTCTTACAAAAGGTGGCAGCATGGACAGGGGAGCCTGGGAAGAATAGAGAGATGTTGCCTGGGAAACTAGGGACCAGGTTAGGGAAACTAAGGCCTGGTTGCAATTAAACTTGGCTAAGGATGTAAAAGATAGCAGAAAGGGATTCTATAGGTAAGTAGTGATTCGGAGAAAACTCCAGAAACTCGCCAACAAAGTTTCAGGTTGACAAGCAGGTATTCTTTATTGCAGCGCCGGGAGGCACGGGGGATAGCTCCTCCTAACATGCTTTCCGGTATTGCCATGAAGGCCACCCTTACATAGTCACGTAGGCATACATACATGTTCCTGAAGCTACACACGAATTGCATCATTTACTAGAAAGTTTCCCAGATACATACAAAAGGTGATGGTGGTCTTTGAGTCATTCTTTCAACAATCTTCATCACCTCTGGCAGTCTTTGAAGCACTAGTTTAATTAACGTAACAAACATTCTGTCCCTTTACTTATCAGATAGCTTAACTGCTCCCATTCTGGACATTTGCTAGTCTGACACTCCCCAGTAGATGTTTACACCAACTCTATGGGTTCATTAACATAGCAATAATCCTGTCCCTCCACCCATGTGCTCATCCCTAGGTCTATTTCACTTTTCTTACACTTTTTGTACTAAGGTCCTATGGACCTAAACTACCTTCAAGCATCCCCATCACAAAGCCATCAGACTTAACCTTTACTTAGAACTGGTTACATTTTGTGCTTTAATGGGTCCTCCTTTCAGCAGCAAATAAAAGAGACTAGGGAAAACATAGGCTCCTTCCAGAAGCTATCAGAAGAACTGGCTGCCTGGATTTGGAGAACACTGAGGTTCCTCATGATGTCTTTGCCTCAATCTTCACTGGTAAATGCTTCGACCATCCAAGTCTTGAAAGGCAGATGCAGGGAAAGTGAGAGTGAAGGCCCTGGGACCACTGTAGGAGAGGATCTGGTTAGAGACTATCTTAACCTGAACATACGCAAGCCCATGGGACCTGATGAAATCCATCCCCGGGTCCTGAAGGAGCTGGCAGATGAAGTTGCTAAGCCACTGTCCATCATATTTGAAAAATCATAGCACTCAAGTGAAGTTCCTGATGACTGGAAAAAGGGAAATATAGCCCCCATTTTCAAGAAGGGGAAAATGGATGAGCCTGGGAACTACAGACCAGTCAGCCTCACCTCTGTGCCTGGCAAAATCTTGGAGCAGATTCTCCTGGAAGGCACGCTGAGGCACATGAAAAACAAGGTGCTTGGTGACAGCCAGCATGGCTTCATGAAGGGGAAATCTTGCCTGACCAATTTGGTGGCCTTCTATGATGGGGCTACAGAACTGATGGACAGGGATAGAGCAGTTGGTGTCATGTACCTGGACTTGTGAAAAGCATTTGACACTGTCCCACACGACATCTTTGTCTCTAAGTTGGAGAGACATCAATTTGATAGGTGGCCCACTCAGTGGATAAAGATCTGGTAGGATGGCCACATGCAAAGAGTTGTGCTCAGTGGCTCAATATCCAGCTAAGACCAGTAAGAAGTAGTTTCCCTCAGGGATTGGTGTTGGGACCGGTCTTGTTCAACATCTTTGACGGTGACATGGACAGTGGGATTGAGTGTGCCCTCAGCAAGTTTGCTGATGACATCAAGCTCTGTGGTTTGGTTGATATGCTGGAGGGAAGGAATGCCATCCAGAGGGACCTTGACAAGCTTGAAAGGTGGGCTGATGCCAACCTGGTGAAGTTTAACCATGCCAAGTGCAAGGTCCTACACCTGGGTTGGAGTAACCCCAGGCACAGCTACAGGTTGGGCAGAGAAGAGATTCAGAGCAACCTTGTGGAGAAGGACTTGGGGGTGTTGGTTGATAAGAAAATGAACATGAGTCAGCTTCAGTGTGCACTCACAGCCCAGAAAGCCAACCATATCCTGGGCTGTATCAACAGCAGCGTGAGTGAGCAGTATCTGAAAGGGGGCTATAGGAATGCTGGGGATGGACTATTCATTTTGGACTGTAGTGATAGGACAAGAGGTAATGGGTTCAACCTTAAACAGGGGAGGTTTAGAGTGGATATAAGGAAGAAATTCTTTACTCTGAGGGTGGTGAGGCACTGGAATGGGTTTCCCAGAGAGGCTGTGAATGCTCCATCTCTGGCGGTGTTCAAGGCCAGGTTGAACAGAGCTTTGGGTGGCATGGTTTAGTATGAGGTGTCCTGACCATAGAAGGGGGCTTGGGACTAGGTGATCTTAAGGTCCCTTCCAACCCTAACTATTCTATGATTCTATGAATAAGGAATAAATTGAGAATTCTGCTCCTGTACTATGAATCACGCGTATTTTACAAGAGCTTAAGAAGCATAGTTGTTCTATAAGCAGGAAAGTAAATGAAGCCCAGATCCATTATAGATTAACAATCTTCCCCTTCAGAGTGTCCCCATAACAATAGCCCCAGCACTTCTGCATATCTTTAGTGCGACCCAATGAAACAAGAGGCGATAATGGTGTTGTTATCCTAGACAAGCGCATGTGCTGAAGCATCAGTTAGATCCTTCCAGCTTTCTCTTATTTGCGCCATTAGCCTCGACCCTCATTCCACCCAGACATCAGTTTTTATTACAAGGGTGGTAACACAACTGTCTTTGTAAATAAGTCTTACTTGTCTTCAAATCTGGCTTGAGTTGGAGCCAATAGCCCTTAAACTTAGCAGGGGGATGGACATGATCTCTAAGCAATGGTTACTGTTTTTTTCTTTTAAAAAAGAGATTAAATTTCCACTTAAAAGCCTTATGTTCTCAAACTGCTTTTCTAAAATCACAGATAACATAACCATTCTGTACACAGGTAGTACATGCAGTACAGAATGATAGAATATTTTAGCATAGTCCAGGGATGGTTACCCTAAGGTAATGTAACATTGGAAAATGTTGCTTTCTGGTTATTATTAAAAATTATATCATGAAGCATTTCCTTCCATTTATTCTATTATATGCTTCTCTCCAAATTTTTATCTCTGATCCATATGAGAAAGATTTGATCTTATACCCTCCAGCATTACACAACTCCTTGGTGCCTGATCTGGTTTCATAGCCTGAGATGAATGAAATTTTGAATAAACAGAAACAATTAGAAGAGATGTTTGAAATGCCAAGGAGATTTCAGTACAGATGGTAAAAAATATGTGACAAATATGACTTGTCATACCACATGCAGACATAAAAATAAAGGAACTGACCCATCTGAAAAGAATTCTATCTTTGCTTTATTTGGATTTGGAGATCTAGTTGTGTCTAACTGTTAAGTATCTACCTGTTGGGTCAGTTCTTCAAGTACATGCATCAATAACTGAGGGAGTAAGGTGCTTTTGAAGATGTCCAAAAAGAGCTCAAATTCACCAAAATTAAGCACTTAGTTATTGACATTATTGAATCTTAAAATACATTTTAGTTGGAGTGGATCTCCCTCTGGAGGCCTTCAAAAGCATCTAACCTTTCCCCTACAATTAGGAAGGGTATTTAGTTATTACATAAAAATATTTATTTATCCTTTTGCATAGAAAGAGATATAAGGGAGAATCACCAGGTACCTCGTATGAAGACACAAGTACTGGAGCTAGATAAATGGGTCTCCACCCACTATCCTTCCTTTGGGAAAGCAGAATTAGGGAAAGTTTTTAAGAGAAAACTAAAACAACAAGCTAGCCCAGTTGTGGAACAATATAATGTTCCATTATTTAATATCCAAACTTTCTTGTCACTAATGATATCTGTCGAAAAGCAAAAGTGAAGGTAAAATGAATACCTTTCCATTGCTAAATACTGACAAATTAGGTTCTTATTAAAGACAATGGCTATTACATATTCTTTATCTAAGGGTCTGCAACACTTCCTATCTTTTCTCCTATCTCCATGTAAGAAAGTACCCTAAATTTTTCCTAATAAGTTCCCAAAGCTCCATGTTAATGTTATAATACAGGAAAGGAATATGTTAGCCAGGCTGGTGTACACAAGCAAAGGAAGAGCTGACAAACAACCACTGTTTCTTCAGGCAGTTTCTGTAGTGGAAAAACAGTACTTGATCTGAACTCCACTACATAGTCGTAATGACAAAAATTAAGTAACTCCTGGCTTTAAGGTCCCTGAGAGCCACTAGAAAATTTCCCCAGACTTTGTTTTACTCTGTAACATATTTTCCAGCATAAATCGCTGAAGTGGCAGTAAGGAAATTAATTTGGTTTCCTGTTCTTGACACACATTACCAACAAGAGTCTGGATCCGTCACAATGTAGTCCTGTAGAAGATAAAATTTCTTTTTGAGTGCATACATACCGTTTTGGAATTTTAGGCTGAAGGGTAACAATCATACCACTTTTCAGGCTAACAGTGGAGACATTGCAAGTGTAGTGTGATATCTGTAATACAAGAGAGATGTGTATAAGTTACTGGCATCTAAGAGAAGAAATTATTTCCCAGGCCCTAAAAAGAAGATATTGAGTCTCTTGAACCATCTATGAAAATATTAAAAGGCCTGACTTTTGCCTCAAAATACCTACTAAGAAGAAAATCATGCAGAATGCTGATTCTCAGTATCTATCCCTTAACATATGGACAGTATATGTTTTAAATCTCTCCCTTTCTATGTCCTCATTAGAAACTACACACACAGGAGCCAAGGGAATGCTACATTGATGGCACAAAGACCTCTGCATGGGGAAGATGTTAAGTATCATGGGTGTAATTAATCCCTGAGGCATGTTTAGGGGGAAATAAATGCTGTTCCTTACAAGGTGCAGCGTTGCAGCAGGCAAGCACTGGTCCTCGACCACACACATTGCTTGTCCTTCTCCTCACTCCCTGGGTCCACCTGGGACCCTTCCAACCTGCTCTCAGACACATTGTCCATGCAGGTGGCTGGTCCCACACTGTACAGATGCAATGCTGCCTTACTTTAAATCAGTTAAGTCAGTCTCAAGGTGAAACAAATACCACACTATAAACAGAACCACTAATTTGGACACAAATTCATTGAAACATGTGGGTACCAATTGACATGTGAAATTCTGTCTGAAGATGAAGCTTATTTTTTACTGTAAGATTGATGAACATTGAAACAGGTTGTGCAGAAATGTTGTGGAACCTCCATCCCTGAAAATACTCAAAAGCCATCTGGACATGGTCCTGGGCAACCAGTTCTAGGTGACCCCACTTTGAGCACAGGGTTGGAGGGCAGTCTCCAGAGCTACCTGCCAACCTCAACCATTCTGTCATTCTGCAAATGTCTTAACAGATGACTCCAATCCTAGCCCAGCTGTTGTGATACAAGCAGCATTTCCAGTCTTGGATAAAGGGCATACAAAATTATCTAGCTATACTGAGGGTTAGTTCTGCAGTTAGTGTGCTCAGTTGCATACAAAGGCAAAGACTATGTGAGGAGAGAGCTGCTACTACTCTGGGTAGTTGTTGATTATTGCATCTCTCAGCTCAGCACTCCTCATTTGCAGTCTCTTTATAAGAAGGGTTAAATACCACCTTATTTTTCAGATAGGTCAGTTGATGCTCCTGGGATGTTCATGATGCTGATTTTCCTTGGGAGACTCACCTGAGGATTCCCATATGACCTATGGAGAGAGAAGTAACAGAAAGCAAGAGCCTAAAGGAAGGTGCTTTGCCTCACCAATGACAGTGACTCTTTTACTGTGCTCACAACAGAGGAAACAGGAAAATTAACTTCCCTAGCTTAAAATCAACTTCTGCAGGTAGAAGGGAAAATGAATAGAAATTTCAAAAGCTACGAATCCTAGCTAATTGACACAAAAGCATTTGGTAGTGCTGAGAATGAAGTCCTTGTTCATGGATCAAGAAACCGAGGAGGCTGGATTTGCCAAAAGCAAAACCCCTAATAATCTCTAAATTGAGGGTGGAAGTTTCCCTTCTGGGTTTCTAGACCATCTGAGAAAAACAGCTTCTTGTGGAAAAAAAAATCTGTCTCTGTCACATTCTGGTTTGTTGTGTTAGCCTGGACTTGGAGGTTGTGCAAAGCAGGCCCCTCTGGTATCGGAAGAGCTTCTTAGAGCTTGTAAACTTCTCATAAGCCTATCTGTTGTGCTCATTACTTCCTACTTCTCAGGTCCTTCCTTTTCTATATGAACAAACTTAAATTGTCTTTTGAAATCTTGTTACCACAAGATTGTTCCTTCCTTTGTCACTGAGTCTTACTGGCCAATAAAGAGAGAAAGCAAGTTTTAATGAAAAGTAGGATTATTAAACTGAAAGTTGCTTATACACAGACTTGTATTCCCAAGTTAGAGCACTCACTGCCAGTTCCTAACAGCTCCTCTGCCATCAAGCTCTGCATGTGCCGATTGCCCAGACTTCTTTGGATAGTAAGAGATCAGATATGGTCTTGTGGGTGATGAAATGCCTCGTGAGCAAAAAAGGAAGTGGTGAAGTGACACAGATAAAACTGGAGCAGTGCTAAAGCAGTAAAGCAAGCAAAGAACCTTAAAACGCACGCATCATAGTGTGTAGAAAGCTTAGCTTCACTTCAGCAGAAAGCTATTCTGGTTAATTCATGTGATCATTCTGCTATTACTTTGTCATACCAGCTCCTAATAACAGAAAAGGTTTTTACAAGTCTGACAGAGGATACTGAAAATAAGTACAAAAGCAAGGGACCCTTCAGGACGGGATCCTGCCAGCTGATATTCCAGATAATTCTTCTTGTTAGTTAAGTAAAAATATCAGCTACAGTGAAGATATTTATCTGACATGTATTATGTGAGACATATATGTGACATAGGAAGGCAGGGGGAGACACACTATCATGCATAATTGATGGCATTTTTCTTCAACTAACTTGTCTTCCTTAGTTTGCTGTCCTCCCTGTATACTGGGAACAAAATGTAAAAAGGCTGATAACAGAGACATGAAATCAAACAATGTAAAACAATTTGGATTGTCAAAAGTATTCTGTAGGAAATATAGTGTTTGGTTCCTTCTGGCATCACACAACTTATTAAGGTTAAAGCTGGTTCCAGGAAGAACTGGAGATGAATATGGTTTTAACAATCTAAGGATTATGCTCATATTGACTGAAACCCGTCAAAAGTCAGAGATCATGATGTGAGTGAGGCAGTCTGCTTTTCTAAGCTGAAGTGGGAGTTAACTGTGCTGGGAAGAAATCAAAGAGAGGAGAAACATGCACAAAAATTTTCTCAGATTGTTTTTCAGGGTAGATTTATAAGCATTTCTAAATAAATAATCGGCAATTGAGATATAACTTACTCTTTTCTACTGATTGCTGGAGAAGTTAGGCATTTTTGTGTACCAAAAATTTTGAAGCAAAAAACCTGATGGAAGCAGCATGCTTTTTGTGATGTGGATTCAAATTTATAATTATATACACATTCAATTCAATGGATAGTTGTTTCCCAGAGAAATGAGAATATTATGCCTACAGTATCTATAGACGCTAGACATTATCTTTGTTAATTGGAAATCAGTAGGACTTTACACACATACTTAACCTCCTGTGGCTTTATGATTTCAACAGGAAATCTGACAGCCAACAATTTATGCTTTGGTATTATGCTGATTAGTGCTGCAAAAGATGGAAAGATATGACCTGTGTGATTCTTCAGGGCTTACCTTTTATAAAACCTTTGCATCAAGAAAGAAAGTGTTCAAAATATGACACTGCTTAATTGGGTATATGCCAGTGAAAATAAATTACGTACACAAAGAGGTACTGAGGTAGAATGTCTACTGGGTGGTAGAAAAAGCAAACAACACTCTCTTATCTCATCCAATACCTGTTAAAACTGCAGTGAGCAATATTCTTTAATCTTGGTCATGTAGATTATTCCAACTCTGACCAAAAGATTAAACTCTTTAATAAATCATCATGAAGTTAATTATTTTTAACCGACTTAAAAGATGTATGCTGAAGCAGCATTTTAAGTGATTAATTCCTTTATACAGTCATTAAATATTTACATGATAGTTTCTTAGGTCACCAAAATGTTAATCAGTGAAGATTTATGAGTTTAATAGAAGGTCTATCGTCAGTGGCTACTTGTCAGTTTGCCCGGACCATTATATTGCCTAAAATCAGGCTTCAGCAAATACTTAACACAGTCATCAGCTCAGGATCTGCTACATTAATGGCATTTTGTAGCATTCTGTATTTATTTTTTACAGCAGAACAAATTTGGAGCAGGGCTCCCTTCAGATTTCCAAGGATTTTATCCCCAGGAAATTACTATTCACTGTGAATATAAAACTTTTATCCTTGAAATTAATAGTTCTGAATGATTATTCTGGGCTTATTTACTTTATGGAAATTTTTATGACACCAAGCAATCTCTTAATGGGGAAATGTCTTCCTTTTTTTAAGTCCCCAAGAAACAGAACATGCAATCAGCAGACCGAGACATCTTTTTGTTTATTATTAGACAGTAAGGGTCAAAGCTGGGGTGGGAGATGGCTAAAAACTCCTTTTTGGAGAAGTCTAAATTTTGTACCATTCAAAAAAGGAATGAAAAAACAATTTGCAGTGCATTAACCTGAAGTTTAAAGTGCAAATCTTCTTGAAAAAGAGTCTAGTTTTACATGCTTCCCTAGATACCCACAGATGGATATCGTGAGACAGGACAGTAAGCAGACTTTTGGTCTGACTCATGTCAGCTTCCCACTTCCAGATCCTAAATTGTAGGACTGTGTATGAAGGAATCAATGTAGGCACACTGGTGAGAATTACAAGCTACCAAGAGAACAAGAAGAACCATACTGAAGATGAAAATAGCAGAAGACTTATCAGAGGCAGGGAATGACAAGGAATGACCAACTAGACAAGGGCTTTTTACCCTGGGTAATTGACGACTAAGGAGACAATATGACAGAGGGCTAAAAATAGTCATGGAAGGGAGAAGGTGAATGAGGAATAATTATTCTTTTCTCATACAAGTACTAACGGTCATCAAATAAATTTATGTGGCAGGTTGAAAGCAAAAAGGGAATGAAGATTTTTAGCATGATATAGGTAAACCTTGGAATCTGCTGCTGCTAGATGTTGGAGATACGAAAGGTTAACAGGTGTAAAAGTAACTACACATACAGTCATGGACTAGAAATCCACTCAGCGTAATTAGATAGACTCTGCTACTGGTTTAGAATCTGACAATGGTAATAGGAAATACCATTACATGTCTGCTTTAGGCTTATGGGCCTTGTATCCCTCCCTTGCTGCACACTTTCTTCCCTAAACTTCCCTATTGCTCATTTCTAGAAAGACAATGCTACACTAGATGAAACTTTTACCTGACCTGGCATACTTATTCCTATCTAGAATATTCCTACCTATCCCCTCAATCTACTGACATTTCTCCCCAGTTGTTTTTCCCCTGCACTGCATAAACAGTTGAACAGTTAAGTACTTAAAACTTCAGAAACTGAAAAAGCAGTATGCCCTTCCCTGTCACAATAGATTTAGAAGTTTCCCCTCAGTTGTTAGGCTTCAGCTGTAGAAAAAAATAAGAGAATTGTAAAAGATGTGGACAGAGGGAAAACTGAAAGATATCCGTTGCTGCTTTAATAGATTAATAAAGTAAACGCAAGCAACAGTCTTGGGTTTCTTTCTCCAAGGGCTAGGCATGGTCATGTAAATTCTATGATTCCTTGTCCTGGGTTCAGCAGCAGCAGTCGTTTTCCTCTTTTTCGTAGCAGCTGGTGCAGCACTGTGTTTTGGATTTTCGGCTTGGGAACAGTGCTGATAACACCAGTGTTTATAGTTATG
>JASSUY010018659.1:0-32329 GCA_032466535.1 Forpus xanthops | reverse complement strand
TTCCCATTTCCCTGGGACTGGGGAAGAAAGAGGGGGGAGTGAGCAGAACTGTTTGAGGGGCCTCAAACCATGACAAGGGCCTTCCTGATTTTGGTTTAGAGCTGAAATATATTTGTCTCCTACGGAATTTGTGGATTTTTTTTTTTTGAGTTCACAAACTCCTAGCATCCTCTACACCTACGACAAGAAGTTAGCTATTCCTCCTTTTGCTTTGCATCTGGCACCTGCTATTTCCATTTGATGTCTCTTGTTCTTATTCTGGAAGAAAGAGTAAATCTTTCATCCTTTTAATCACATAAACCTCTATCAGATCTCTTATTCAAGGCTGAATAGTGCTAATGAACACAATCACATAGAAGCCATCCTACACCTTCATTCATATCTTTACTGCTCTACTTTGCACCTTTTCCAGCTTTGCTAAAAGCTTTTTGAAGAAGAAAGCGAAGAAGAGCAGCAACATTCGAACTGCACATAAGTGGTCTGATAAAAAAAATACCATCTTTTTTTAGCAGCCTTGATTTCACATGATTTCACTTTTCCAACCCTTCCACCATCTGTGTCTACTTCAGATATAAAGTAAAGGACTGTGCATCTAGGCCAGCCCCTAATCAGAGCTCAGGTATACCCACAGATGTGCATTTACAGACTTCACTACAACCTTACATGCAACACAAAATACAAGACAGATGAGACGCACAGCTATTCAATCCAAAATGCTGTCAGGAAAATAAACAAGTAAATAAATAAACCAGAAGGGATTTATTTGGTATCCATCTTCCTCATGTACTGTCAGTTTCTAGGGGTCTTGTTCAGTCATCTGAGTGTCCTGTCCTTGATAAATCATCATATTTTCAGCCAAAACTGTGAAAATAATATGCAAGAAAGTTGATATCATTTCTTGATCTTAATTTCAACAGTTGGGTAGCTATTATAGCAACATTTTGTTCTTTCATGGGGATGCGAGAGACAACTTGCATAAAATTCAGCTTAGCAAGATTAATAATCAAAATGGTAAATCAAGATAAAGCAAGCAGACAGAATGCTGAACCCACTTTGAATCCTCACGCTTAGTCAATCAAAAGAGAATGAAACACACAGATTTGGTTAATTATTCACAGACCCCATGCACACACACCTTGAACATTCAGCACATCAATACAAAGCAGTTATGCTTTACAAAGCTGTATCAGCCTCCTAAGTCTATCATTATACTTCCAAGTGGAGTTCTTGTCTTTTCTGAAACAGCTTCATCTGGCATATAGAAAAAACAACTTTCAGAGTTATTCTGGCATATAGAAAAAAAACGACTTTCAGAGTTATTAAAAAAAATATGTATTCAGATAACCAACACAGGACAACATTAAATGTTGCCACTAAACACACATTCTCACATCATCTCAAGTGCAACAAGCCTGGATCTTTCAATAAAGTGTTGCTGGTGTATTCAGACAGCAAGGAGAATTCAAGGGCACGGCAAGCTTTCACACAGGTGGGAGGCAACGCAGAACTCTGTAATCAGTTAGCTGTAAAGCTCAAGATAGAGAGTTTTACCATTATGACCTCAGAAATGAAAAAATGCAATAGCAAATGCTGTATTTAATGTGTGGTTAGTGGAAATAAAGTATATTCATTTTCAGGTGTATATTAGCTAGGCAGTCAGGTAACTACTCCAGTCTCTAATAAGCTTTTCCTTTTCCTAAAACCCCCTCCTCTCTTACTTCTGTGACTGCTGTTCTAATTCCTTGGTTTCCAGGGAGATGAGAGCAAATCTATAACAAAAGACACATCAAAAAAAGAAAAATAGACTCCAACTTCAACCCACACAAACGTCATCCTCAAAATCTACCTGTGCCTGGAATCTAGCTGCCATTAAAAGATACCCTACAGCCTCTTCCTTAAGGAATGGTAACAAGAAAAGTATAGTGAATGCTTTCATATTGCACTTGCAAAACCAAAAGTAAAGTGAGAAAGCCAAGGCATTAACTCTTTAGTGCAAAAGAGGAAATCCAAACACTTAGCACATGTTCAAAGGGTAAAAAGATTTTGGCTTTGATGCCAACTCCAACCAGATTGTTGTCCCAACATATCACTTTCCTGCAAGTGTTCAGGTGGAAAGACAGCCTCCCTCAAAGACATTAGTGGCTGCAAAGGACAACACAATTAGCTACTCTCACCTTTCTCCAATCCCCTTCACAAAGTTACCTCTAGTATCACAAATAGTTCTTCGCTCTTCTATTAGATGTCCTTTCTGGACCATTTACATAGGACTCACATGATAGTATATAACAAAACAGAAGTTATTTCCCGTCTCTCAGATTACTAGTTGCAAAACAATACCTGAAGTCAGTGTTAAAGTCTCTTCAGTTTCTGGCATTAACTGTTTCTAGTTAGAGCAGTTAGATATAGCCACCCTCATCTGTAAACAGTAACAGAAGAAAAAGGCAGGTTTATTGCCCTCAAATGCTATCTGGCTTCCTTCTACCTAGCTGGAAGATTCAAGAGCAGGCATTCAGAGTTCATACCTTCTAAACTAAAAAACCACTAGAATTACAAAGTGACAGAAATAACATGTTTAGTTCAGTTTAATTTCTTTTAAACACCGCCTGTTCCAGGTATTCTGCAAATTCAGCCACTTAACAGCAAGCACTAAAGAATGCAAGTCCAAGGCTTCTCCTGGACCTTGAATTCTCATTCTAGGTATCTTGCATTTGCAGCCTTACTGAGAGGAAACTCTTTCTGACAAATCCCAGTCTTCCCATTCTTCTGGTTTATCCTCAAACTACAGTTCTGCCCTCTGACAGTATAAGATGGCTTATACACAGCTCTGTGTGCACATACACATGAATCAGTACATACATGCATTTAAACACGTGCTCTCTTCCAGAGAATACAATGGGTTAAACCTTCATAGCATCTTTAAAACCACTCCTAAGGTTATGTCTACACCAATAAAGCCTGCATTTTCTAGGAACATAGCCAAACAAAAGTATAACATTCTTCCATTGCTTTCCAATAGAAAAGTTCTTTGAAAGGCATTTTCCCATTCCTGAAGCTGGCTTCCACGAGGTCTTTCACATTTTGACTTTTTTTTTGGCCAATATTTGGAAAACACAATCACATTGAAATAATTCATAGTCATGCTTGCTAGCATATGGCAGGCCAGCTTCTTATGGTATTTCTTCTGTTTCTCGCCCCAGTGAAACTTACTCAGCTGGAAATTCCCCATTCTCAACTTCTTCCAGTATCGTGGAGCCAGTTCAAAAGATGGCGATACAGAAATAAGCTTTTGTTTGCATCTGATCTGAAGGTATCTTGTAGGTATCCATTTCACATCTGCTTTTACAGAAGGTTTTCGTGACAGCTCTATCAATGTATTTATAACTTCCTTGGGTTTTGTTTTGTCCCCCCCCCCTTTACTTTTTTTTTTTAAGAACTTGACTTCTCTGGGTCAAAAGGAGAGCTGATGGGATGGTTTCAAATAATGGTTCTTTGTGTAAAGTTCAGGGTGTTTGAAAAGAACCAATTCCCAAGAAGATCTCTAGTAAGATGTTTCAAGAAAGAAACTCCCCAAGAAATGCTATTGTGATACTTGAACAACACCACAAATACATGCCATGTTCCTCAGAGCATTCTCTCCCCTACCCTAGAAAACCTGCCCAAGTAGAATGAAGATGTATTTTTCCAGGATAGCCAGCAGTCTCGGAGGAGCTGCAGCCAGCATGTAGGATGCTTCCCAAAAACACTGAACTTGCCACTTTTTCTACTGCCCACATGCTCTGAAAAACAAACAAACAAACAAAAAACAAACACAAATCTGATGCATCTTGATCAGAGGAAAGCCTGAAGTTCTGGATAAAAGTGTATGCATTTCTGGCTAGAATCCCATCAGCCAGGGAAGAGGCAGGAAAAGCTGGAAGCTCTTATTAAAGTCTTTATGCAAGTCAGAAAACTCCACACATTTCTTCTCAAGACAAGTCAGATACTTACCTGCATCAGATCCCCTCTCTAGCATCATTCCATCTTGAGTTTCTGGGAACATATCTGGATGATGGACATCCATTATAGCACTCCCAAAAGTGGGTTTACAGGAAAAAAATAAAGACCCACAACACACACATCACCAAAACCAAGCAACAAAAAATTAGCCAATTCAGAGGACCCTCTTCCATGCCCTGTAGAAGTTCGCAGGAGCTTCAGAACACAAGCCCCCTTGATCTTACAATTTACTGAAAAACGGTTATGGAGAAATGTCTGGTGAAGGTCTACTCACAGAAAGTCACAGTTTAACACAGTTTCTGAGTATTCCCTTACCTTTCTTGCTCAATTTTGAGGTTTAAAGAGAGTAAAGTCTTTTTACCTCAAGATACTAGTATCTCAGCCTTGACAAAATTACTTAAAGATCTTCATATTCACCTCTTCATCACCTACCCATCAGCCTTGAACATCAGGCAGCAGTCTGCAAGGGTAACTGCACTTGCTGTTATGTTACAGCAATAAACACAAAGTTTTGAAATGCTTCACACTCAAAAGGAACTCCCTGAACTCACATCCTTCAAATCCTCATACCATGCAGCTTCATGTAACCCACAATGAGATAACGTTATAAATAACAGCAGCGCGTTGTAGCTGTTTGCCTCAGTAAATTCCACAGTGCATGAGGCTCAGTGACTCAAGGCTAAACAGCACTTGATTCAACAGTCATGGGAAAATAGTTTAACAGAAGAAGTGAGACATTGCTTTTCCACCTGTACCCAAAAGCTGTGCCCCTCTCATCTGTCCACAAAGGACAGCTGAAGGACAGCACTGTGTACTGCTGCCAGGGCCTCGTTATTGCTAAATCCCTGCTCGTTAGTTTAGTCTGGTCTGCCCCTCCATTCCTCCCATCTCAAACTCGAGGGCTTCTGGCTTTTTACAGTTACATTTTCTTGTTGCTGAATCAAAGTTTTAAAAGCTTTAGGGAAATCATTTCCACAGACACACAGAGGCATGATATGCTCCAAGGACACAGCTATTCCTATCTTACCGGGGGGGAGGAAAAAATGCTATCTTCCCAAGGGACCTGTACCCATGACCACTGTAATGATGTGCAAAAGAACCACCAAATCACCATATTTTCTACTAGAGCCAAAATCCACCTCCACTCCAGTAGTTAATGATTACGTATTTTCTATTTAAAAGCCTCCTGCCTCACTTTTCTTCTAGTATCGTACCAGTTACAGTACCCCCAGATGACAGGATAAGCACAAACAAGCTAGAACAATAAGACATTATTACCACGACATCTCAAATATAAATTTCAGACTACATTATAAACACAAGCATTGTTAACTTGTGATCCATTTCTGTGCTGAATGCTAGAATTTACCTTCATTTTGGTTATGGAGGTAAGCCAGCCAGCCACAACAGCATTACAAAATCATATAACTAGCTACAGCCAGTAGCAGCAATAGCTGTGTCAAAGTGGAGGGCTTATAAGACAAACAGCCTGCTTGGAGTTCTTCATGTTTAGTAGATCATAAGAGGCATGCTTATACCTGCTACACACTTGTATTTTGCAGGTGGAAGTTGGGAATATTATCCCTCCAGTTACTACATGAAAGAGTAATTCAGGGTAATGGTATTCTGGAGGAGCAGTGCCTACCTAGTCTGCTATGGTAGTACTTCTGAGGATGACCTGGCATGATACAAAACTACCTCAGAACAACCATGCACATGATATTCATTACTGAATCAACTGTTAGAAGCACATAGCATGCTCAAGTATAGCAACTGATTGCAGCTGTGAGCAAAGAAATCTTAAGGAACTGCAATTAAGACCAATTCCCATCCTTTACAGAGGCGATCAACCTACATCCACTGCATCTCTACAACACTGCTGACAGCTAAGAATTCCCTAAACAGCTAAAGAAACTCCTATGTGATAAACGCCAAGGGTTTAAGACACAAAGAAGATAAACATGGAAGGTAAACTATGAGAACAGCACTGCTTGGACAAAGTACAAATCTAGGCTCAAAAAGATATTTGTTCATAACTGAATCTCACTAAAAGCTTTCACAGGTGCTGTAATCAGTCACATCTGGTGGATGAAAACTATGCTGTACTTCCAGCTCTCAAGGCAACTTCTTGGTTCCTAGTCCCAGCACTAACACGACTGCAGGCTTCAGAAGAATTCATTCAACTGCACAGATGATTCAGAGAACTGTGACTTATATCCACAGAAGAACATGAAGCTCACTGTGATGAGCTCCATAACATGAAGCATGGTGGTATTTTATTTCTGACAAAATTTACTATAATTAAAGTAAATAGGAGTCAAATATAGAGAACTTTTACTCTGTTCTACCAATTAAGTGAAGCAAAATTACTAGGTGGGAGACTTAGGTGGACAAACTGGACAGTTATAGTTTTGAAGCTGGCACCAGCGACAAGATGACATTACAGGGCCATGGATGTTCAGAAGTTAAAGGGCACACCAGAGAAACAGCTCTGCAGTAAATACACTGGTCTGGAATTTTACCAACTGCTTCTCAGAAATAAGCACACACATTTTTCTGAAGCCGCTCAGTTGCATAATATCATTGTAAGTCAAAGAAAAATTACTTTTCTAATTCGATTTCACACTATTTAAGAAAAACCTCTAAAGGAGTATTATGAGACTATCAAGAAGAAATAGTTAAATACTGACCAAGTAGCTCTTGCTTGAAATATTACATTTATTATTCAAGATAACACATTCCTTAGAGGATCGTAAGAAAAAAGAGCAGTGCATGTGTATCTTGACACAAGTATAGAAGGTCACCAACTTTTAAGGGGTAGCAATTAAAAAACTCTATATAGAAATTTTTCAGCATCAGTCAGACATCCTCAGGCAGTAAGAACACAAACTCCACAACACCAGGAGAGGTTGTCCCACATCAGCAACTTTCTGACAGCATCTGGCCTCAGTTTCAGTTCAGAAATGCTGTGTTCCAGTTTCACAGAAACCTCTGCAAGACTGGGAAAAAAAGAAAAACACAACAAAGCTATAAATTTTCTTAATATGTTGTATTGTCACAGTAATCATTTTACATTGTGTTTCTGTGCATAGCACAACACAATTTAATAATAATAAAAATAAATAATCTGAGTTTTCATCACAGATCTGCATCACAGTGAAACGTTTTGTTTGTTTATGTCATGTTGTACTGCATGGCATATCAAATACAACAGATATGGCCATTACCTTAAATATGCAAGTCTCAGAAAGGGGGAATATTTCCTCATCACAGGAAATAATCTGAGGCAGATTCACAATGAGCCTCAAATACAGGTCTGGCCTGGGGGGTTACTATACAAAGGAGTTGAGACAGAATTATCAGCCCCTCAAAGGAGGGTACAAAGTCACAGAATGTTGAACTAATCTGGTTAAATAATGCCTCTAGAAGTTTTCTGTTCTTTACTTTTATCCTAAAGTGAATTGCTCTTAAATCCTGACTGCTAGAACTCTTTGATGCCTAGATGGGGTGTTTAAAGAAAGACACAACTTCATACCTTAATCTTATTTCATCCTCCAAGTCATACACATTCCCTGGAGAAAGTGCTACTGCCTCAGATGCCTTTGTTTAGTTTTTTAGAAGCACAAGTGGCCAACATAAGTGAGGTCAAGCTCTAGTGACCCATCAGAAAGTACATGAAAGCAGGAGACAAATCTAGGTGATGCTCACTCATCTGTGCCAGCCCTTTAAAGAAAGAATTCCCCCTGTAAAACACAGGTACCTTTCATTCTGTGAGAGCATTTATAAGGTTAGAACATGAAAAATCAAGAACAAAGAAAACCTTGAAGAGGAAATAAATGGGGAAGCTTGAAAACTTCAGATGACACTGACAGGTCTCCCACAAAATGCTTTTATTCTCTAGTTCAGGGACCTCCCCTTAACTATTACAGGAAAACTAACAGCTCCCTTTGTAGGATAGTCCAAACTCCACTTCAGTAAGTATACAATTGTTTAAAATGTTATTTGTGTGAGACCTGAAAAATAAATGCTTACAAAAATGTTACAGAATCATGTGTTATGTAAAGAAATAAAATAGGATGTTTCTGGGGAAAAAAAAAAAATAGACACCTAATCGTGCAGATTTTTCCACATAAGTAGTCATTTTGACAAAGCAAATCCTAATTGGGTGATTGTCACCGACACAAAATGTACCTTATATCACTCATGGTATCTCCTTAGAGAAATGTAGGCATCTACAGGTGGTGACATATCAATGCTTAGCCCTTCAGCAAGTCTCAAATTTAACAAACCATTTCCTTGCTAATCAAGCTGATACAGCTATCTTAGCTGTTAGAAATCAATCAATGCAGCAATTAGTAAGTTAGGTGTACCATAGCATGCAGACACACAGATCTGAAGATAAGCTGGTATGTGGGCACTGAACAAAGAACTGTCTAAGAGCTACATGAGATGGGCTTTTTTGGAAGCATGATCATTTGAGTCCTTTCCATGACTTCCCATACTACCTCTCCCACCCCTCATCCCAAAGCCTCTGAACCCATCTGCAGCTTCCCCAAATAAGGCAAAATAGTAGGTAGAAGGAAGAGAATGAAATTCACTGGAAAACTATTTAGGGCAGTTACTGTCATGAAAGCTTTTCTAAAATAAAACTTTCAAACTGAGTGGTACTGATCTCAGCAGAATCACAACTTGAAAAACATGGGGGGAATCTCAGCCCCAGAGTTCAGGAAACGGCTTCCTCCTGAAATAGGTTTTTGTTTGTTTGTCGAGGTTTGTTTTTTTGGGTTGTTGTTTTTGTTGTGGTTTTTTTGTTTGTTTGTTTTTTTTCTTTTTTTTTTTGGTTTTGTGGGTTTTTTTAGGGGGTGGGGGTCTGTTTTTTTGGGTTTTTAAGACTTGTGTAATAAGTAACAACATTAAATGAAATGTTACGAGATTTTAGTATCTTGTGCAATATTCAATATACACTAAAACCCCATCACTACAAATGTAGTAACAAAGAGCATATGTTCTAATTAATTCAGCAGCTACCAAGTCTCAAATGATCACAGCGATTAACTGGAGATCATGTCAGCAGCCTTCTTTAACTGGAAGACAGACAGCGACTGCTGATTGTTCGGACATGGACCTGTAACAAATTACCAGCTATAAAAAGGGAGTAAGTATGGTTTAATTTTGTGTATTTTTCAATGAATAGCAATCTGTTTTTCTCCTACCATTCTAAATTAAGGTTCCTGTTGTCTCAAAAAAACCCACATCAAATAATACATGTTAAAGTTAGAAAATGCATCCCATTTAATTATGTTGTTGCAGCAGTATAAGTTTCAAAACAGAAAGAGGAGTGATCTTATGAGATGTTCCTCCAAAAAAACATGAAAGTTGTCACAAGAATGCATTCCAGCTTCCAAAGGCATCTAATTTCTATGCAGGAATCAAGTTTAGATTCAAATTTCCTTGTGTTTGAAGCTACTCTAAATAATCAGTCCCAAACTCTGAGGCTACAAACAGCTTGACCAGGTATTTCTCTTTGATTGTGCAGCTGGCAACTCTGAGCAGCCCCAGTATCTCAGAAATAAATTCCTTCTCTGACTATACAGCATTTCACAAAGATAATTAATCTCCAGTAGGATTAGCTTGCTGATGCTCAGAAAGTTCACTGGATACGTGAATAACCACCAAGAAATTCACAAAGGAACTGGAATCAGAACATATTTTTCCCCCATATTTATGCAATTATTCAGCAATAAATAAGCTATTACATAGGAAAAAAAGTAATAATGGAAGCAGGTTCTAGGTGGGTATCTATCACCTCCTTCCAGCACCACCATACAATAAGCCAAACTCATCTTCCAGAACTACCACAGGTTACTTCTGCTTTTTCATGCCCACCTATCAGCAATGAAGCAACCAATCCCACTCTCTCAACAGCCTCCTGCAGAAAAGATGCAGGAACTAGGTAATACTAAGGCCTTCCATCCTTCTATTGAAACCAGATCATATTCTTCTGAGGAAGAGAGCTCGACTGTGAACTTCATGCTCACAAGAAAGAAGGAAATAAACCCTCACACAAAGCAGCGCTGTATTTCATTTGAAGGTAATTAACTTCACACTCATTTCGTACACAGCAGCACATGTGGCCCACATGTAAAAAGAAACTGAGTTCTTACTATACATCAATTTGAAGTTTAAATGCAGTAATTAAAATACCAAAAAAGTGTGTAGAGTGCTTTTGAATTTATTATTTCTTTTCCCCCTTAACCTTAAACAAAAAAAAAACCCACAATCAACCAACCAAACTCACAAACACCCAAAACAAAAAAAAAAACAAAAACAAAACACAACAGCTTAGAAATAAGGGTATGTTACTAAAATTTCAGGTGATCCATTGGAAGTGTTTATTGCAGTTTTGGGGGTTTTCAGTGAAAGATGGGCCAATTGCTACTGGAAAATTATCAGTTTTATCACAGAAAATTCTCACATGACCCAAACTTTCAGAAAGTTACAGAGATTCCTATGCTCTGTTGCTAATATAAGCCATGGTTTCAAGTACAAAGTCCCTTCAGTTGTAATTGTGCAGAGCGGAGAAAAATACCACATTTTCCTAGAGTGGGAAGGAGTCAAGGCATTCTTCAAAGAACACTTCTACAGAAGCCAAATAACGTTTTTAACTTCGCACAAAGCATTTTAGGCTGCTATCTACTCCACTCTTCCTCTCAAGTTACAAGACAAGTAAGCAGTTCAAGTTTTTTGCAAACATACAACAGAAGTTTAGCACCACCCAAGTACTTTAGTGAGCTTTTCCCAAAAACTGCCAATACCAATAAAAACCTCAATTGTTTCATCTGAAATATGAAAATACCGTAAGTTAAAAGACCCAATATCCTCTTCTCAGTGGTAGCATTCCTTATTAGTTTCAAATAACTCAGCTGAGCTGCAAGTGCGGTCATAAGACAAAAAAACTCCTTACTGTTTGCTGGCACACACCAGTATTAAGCAGGTACAACCCTGGAAAGATCAGCTTGCTCTCCACCAGTTTTTTAATCTTTAATTTTAATTTAATTTAATTTTTAATCAGTAATAACTGTGATTATTAAATGATTATTAAATAAGCCTAGTCACACTTGCAGAGATCTGAAGAACAGAACCATTAGACCTGCATAAGCCTACATCACCATCTCAAGTACAGGCTCTTCCAACCAGATTCAAGTGGTAAAAGAATGCCCATCATTCATGATAGCACAAAAATCAATACAGTTTAAAACCGTTTTATAGTATAAATTAAGATTAATGAAAGAAATGCAAAAATAACTAATAATTACTTCCACCCCCCAACCTCTCCCTTCCAAATACCCAAATACGAGGTGTGCAAGTGAATCCTCAAGCCTGGATTGCATAGATAAGAAAGTTGGGCAGGTGGATGAACACCACAAAATTACCTTGTTTGAAGATGGTAAAGCAAAGAGCTGCAGCACTGAGGGAAGCATTTTTTTTTCCTTTGAATGCTGCTAACTGAAGTCTGCCAAAAACAGATAACAGACGGCTTGCATCGGACAAATAATATTCAATATCCACTGAAGCTAGAGCTGTCTGAAGAAGTTTCAAAAAAGTTTCCTGAAAGTTAACAACCAAAAGCATCCAAAGTAACATTAGAGATTCAAATGGAGTATTGTATCACAACATCAAGCTTCCCGCCATGGCAAGGGCAGATCTCTGTCTTCATGGATGTCCAGCAAATACAGCACCATAGAAATGTATTCTAAACATAGCTGCAAATATTTTATTCATTGTTCCAGAGAGGAGCACTGCCTCCCATGAATGTTTTAGTTACCATAGTCATCTTAACTTTCCATCTTATTCTTCCTGAAGTTCAGGTACTGAACTTTGCAGACATATTTTCACTTCAAGCAGGTATTCACATTATTACTATAAAACAGTAAAAAAGAGGTTCTGTAAAATTTATTTGTATATAGTTCTCACTAGGCTTTTGAATAGATTTTGAAAGACTGCCTTAAGTTAGCAAGTCTAGTTGGGCACTTACTGCCATTGTACTGGGGTAACTCAAATCATAGTCATGTGAAACCCATGGTTTACCTGAAGACTTGAATGTGCTTATTTTAGCCTCATCTTCATTTTCCAAAGTCAGTGAACTGTGTGCCGAATAGTTTAAATAAGTTTTAAATGAGTTCTCTTATGGATCAGCCTAACACAGGGCCAAGGTCTCCATCATGACAATGCACTGACAATTTACTCAAGTAAATTAACAACTGAAGAGTGAGAGCTAGCATGATCTGTTTTTATCAAATTAAATCTTTCCATTTGTGAGGGAATCATTCTTACTACACTAATCTATGCACACCTACCCCAGTTCTAAGATGTTCAAAGCGCAGAGCTTAACAATTAGCACAGGGTCATAGCATGTTAATGGATTTTACTGCATGCTACATATATTGGTGTTCAGAAAGATTAATGGCAGAAAACTGCATTAATTGGTCATCTTAATGAGCCTGGTTGTTTCTCTGAAAGAGATGCAAGAAAAACAGATCTTGCCTACAACTGAAGAATGTGAGCAGTCTTCTACATACCTCTCTGTATTGTTCACGTACCCTGTGGTTATTAAACTGCAACAATACATGGCTCACACCAGAAACCTACAGCCTCCAACAGGAGCATTTTTCTTAAGTGCACTCTGTGTTTTGAGAAATGTCCCCAGGGACTTCTCTACTACAGGGTGGCAAAAGGGGAAAAAAGGAGCAAAAAATTATCCCACTAGCATGGGGGGAGCGGTGGTGGTGCAGCATTTAGTCCTTAGGTCTTACTTGCATTGCAAAGCTCTAATTACATACTAGTTCCAATGAGACCAGTTCCGTTACTCCCTGTAGGCACCATTCAAGACTCCAAAAGATCACTTCCAAACAGAGTAACAGAAAAGTTACTTTTAGGTTCAATTTTAGGTTTATTTTCAGTTCACAGATGTATCAATAACTCATACCTCCTCACACAGACTTGAAAAGGAAACCTTCCAAAAGCAATTTCAAAAGACATGCTTGATCCTACAACAAATTAATTATGTGCACTAAACTTCCATTTTGGCAAATCCTAACAAATTCCACTGCCAGCATGCCTTCCTTTCAGCACTCAGTGTCAAAGCACAGTTGAAAGCCACTTACCACCTGAGCCTAACAGAAGGTTACTCCTCTGCTGTTTAGAAATAGCAATGAGCTGCCTAACTCTTGCATGATTACCATCAAGACAAGCCATCAGACATAACTTCTCCCAAGAAGCTAGTTTCTCTGGCTTCTGACATTATGGCCTTCATGAGATTAAGAGCTTCTCTTCTACTGTAAAGAAATAAAACTTTTGTTATTCTTGGTTTCAGCTAATGACATTTTCCCATCCTGTACAGAAACTAAAGGTAAAACGGAAAGACTCAGGTCTACTGCTCTTGAAAATACTTTTACAAATGACCACACCTTTTATTATTGCTTGAACTTACTTTCATTAATAAAATCAACACATCTTAGCTGAGCCTTCTGACATTAAATGCTGCAAGAGGCCTACACAACAGCCTTATCTACAAGTTCACCTCAGAGAACCTAGAACCTACCTGCAACACAGATGTCAGAAGCTGCCTGCAGTCTGAATTTCAAAAGCTGCCCATATCAGCCTACATCAGTCACACAAAAATATAAATCTGTTTACTTCACAGAGAAAAGATTTTGGCCTTTGGAGCTGTAAATAAAAAAAGTTTCTTAAATGGTCTCTATTGCTGTCAATAAGAAAAAGAACACACAAAGCATCAACAAACCAATTCCTCCATTAACTCTTGGGAAAAAGCTCTGTGGCAAGTTTTTCAGCTCTTCAAATAAGTAGCTGTCAAATAAAAACACCCATATATAGTGGCCACGTATCATCATCTGAACAATCATTATTTTGTGTGCCTTTTGTTTTTTCTTTTTGATAAAATTTTTAAGTCACACCAGCTGCCCAGGTGCATTTAAAGAGAAGCCTTCATCTAGGCCAGGTGTTATGTATCTGTTATTATGACTATTTGCCCTGAAGCACTCAGGCATGCCCTAGAAGTCACATAATTAGAATAGTTAATGACTCATTTTAACATTACAATTCCTTAAGGGTCTCAGAACCTCTACCAGATTTCATGAACTTCCAACTAGGTATGAGGAAGAAATGAATAAAAAAGCCATACTAAATCTGTATTATTAAAATTTCTTCCACAGGATATATTTACTTATTATAAAAAATCACTTCCAAGATACTTAAACGAATTATCAGCATCATCAGAGAAAGCTCCAACAGACTTTCATATACAAACGGCAAGAACAGAGAGAAGCCATAAAGATTTTTTTAATCCTCAAGCTTGTACTCAGATAAAGTTCTTAATGCTACACTGCTGATTAAAGCTAACTATGGAGTCCAAATTAAATACCACCCCTCCTCCAAAAGGAAGTGCTTTAAATGAGTAAAGTCAAACCTTAAACAGGTTAAATACAAAAAATTAAAATCCAAACACAGTGAAATATCTAAAATTCTGTTGGACCCATGGCAAAGTGGGAGATGTAAAACCTAAAGGCCTCACACCACAGGCAACCCGTGATGCACAGCACAAAGCAGCAGAAGGACAAAACTCCCTATTGCTATCTCTAATAAGCAGGCTATCATGCCCTTGCTCTCTGCCAGCACCAACTGCTAGGGAAGCTTAAAATTAAGTTCATTATAAGAAAACCTTGACATCAAAAAAAGCTACAACAATAGATCATGGAATGAGGTGAGATCTGGCTGTTATTTAAGAGGCAGACCTATTCTAACAATTCCAAGGAAAACAATGTCATATATAAATAATGTACTGGAGAATAGTAAAGGCTTTGAGTTTACTCACATTGTCTTATTTTCCTCTGTAAGAGAGTCATGGTTCCAACAGTTTTACAAGATTTAATGACCACAAGGAGTGAAACAGCTCAACACCATTAGTCTTGAGTTTTTCCCTTGCCAAGTACCATGCCTTCTGCAAGCATTCACTCCTTGCCCAGAAACAAAACCACAATTTTTTTGCTCTTCCTCTTCCTCCTCTACTCCCCAGCAGCTGCAGATAATACAAGTTCAAACACTTGCACTAAAGTTCTATGGAATATACAAACATCTTCATCTACCAGACACTAAACTAGCTACCCAAAAATACGAAATATTGTAGTCTATAAAAGCAAGATACAGTCAGACTCAAAACCAGCTTGTCAAAATAATGAGACACCAACTCCTATTTCAGTCGTAAAAACCTTCACTATGCAATAAGATGAAAACTATAATAAAAATACAATTACAAGAGAAAGCTATTAAACAAAATCTGCCTTTAAAAATGATTCGATATCACAAACACTACTTGTACTTTGTATTTTGCAAATAATTTTAAATTTACATCCATAGATGAACTGTAAAACAAACTCCAGAAATTAAAATGCTTAAATGCAAAACACGTAAAAAGTTTACCTGCACGACAAGCTATTTCTTTTACATTAAGAAGTTTATATTGGCTGATAACAAATTCTTACCACACATCCAGGTGCACTTTGGGTGAATAAAAACCATTACTAGAGAAGAAGAAAAAGACTGCCTTTGAATATAGTTACCTAAATACACACCATTTAGGTGAGGATATCTGGTAAATTATAAAACCAGAAACACATGGGAAGGAAAGACAGAACACAACTGCCTACCTGTAGCACGGAAGGCAAAGGCAACCCGTACATGTAATACATAACATGTCACTAGTCTCATATACTTCTCCATTTCTGGGATAAATGCACTGTTTAATAAAACAGACATAACTTGCCAGATTTTACATTCAGAATATGAATACATGTGTGCAAAACAAAATCCCTATTTTCTCTATAAGAATAGTGTTTGAAAAGCCACATCTACAAAGGATGCCCTATATTGCTTACAGCTAGGTAAAGACAAACTTTACACTGCATATGGAACTATATGCAATACAGATTTCTGTTAAAAGTAACCCAGTTGCTTAGGCTTTGAAAGGTAAGAATAAATATTCCAACAGAATGATCAACATCTCAAAAAAATACTAAACCTAAACCAAAAAAAACAAACAGCAAATTATTCAGATTATCCTGCTGACACCAAAGAGCCCGTCAGTTCAGGTAGGCCTGCTTCAGAACTGCCATTTCTCCCACCTCACCAGTTTAGTTCCACAGCAGCAGCATAATCCTCCTGCTTTGATCAGCTACAAAACTGCTTGTTTTAAACAGACAGATGCACAGAGCCGTCAAATTCTGCAGTCAGTCATCTTGCAGCCTAAAAGCGAGCACCAAGCAGCGAGTAAACAGAACTGTGTTCCTTAAAGATCAAGAATATTTGTAAATAAATGTATGTACAGAACACTTATTAAATTGGATACTTTTTATTAGGATGTGACAACACACTGAAGGAAAGCACAGAAGATTAATTTAAGGTTAGTGGAAAAACATGGTGCATCACAGATATGAAATCAGAGAGCAAACGTTGCCTTCTCTTTTCTGCCTCTTCTCAGAAGCAGCCACAATCTTTGCAATTGTACTATGAACCTTCCATCAACAAATAATTCCACCAAGCATGGTGTAAGAAGAGAGGCACCGGATAAAAAGCATCAAATGCACTCTTGGATGGCACGCTCTCTGCCTTGTTTATGTTTCAAATAGCTATTTGAACCTTTGTTTTCCGTTCAATAATCTCCTCACCCTCCAACATGGAAAACTGAAGATATAGATAAATAAAGTCCAACAAAGATCAGTACAATGTTATGCAAAACCAAAAGTGCTGCGTAATCCAGAAGCTGCAAGTGCAAAGCAGCTGCACTCACTTCCAACACAGCAGAACAGAATTCTAACTTAACAGATCAGAAACAGGACTCAGTATTAAAACAAACTCACCAATTTTGTCTTGAAAGATTAGAAACAGAACAGTGTGACCAAACAAAAACATAAAGCAAATCTGAATCCACGAATAAGACTCAAACATTAAGATGGAGAAGTTGACAACTCTGACCATAGACAACACAATACAAGCAAATAAGCATTGTACTTCAAGTACTTCCTCATTTTTGCTAATTTCAGTAAATAAACTTAAAATTGAAAAACAGAGAATGACAAAACACCAGCTCTTAAGCAGTCCAAGGCATATCATCTTAGCCCAGCCAAAGGGCTGGAAAAAGAGTAAATAAAAGAATGGGAAGAGAACTCACAGCGGCAGTTTTCTTCATTCCACTACAGCCAAAAGTTGCCATGTGCAAAAAAAATCAACTGAAATAATACCACCTCTTTGGATTACACTGAACTGACAGCAGTTAAGACTCTGAGAAGTTTGGGGTTTACTTCCTCTGTTTAAAATAATCTCACAATAGTAGAACCACATGAAGAGTGTAAGATCTGGTGGGTATTTATGTGTAAGAAATCCTATGAAGTTGTGATATTTAACACTAAAATTCTTTTTTATTTCAACACAGAATATTTCAAGTGGGATCTTCTGTAACTGGTACAGTTTATACAACATTACAGCACTGGAAACTGAACACTTCCATTCTCCAGCCTACACTTTGAAAAACAGACTGTTTTCAAACTGCAACATAATCAGTAACTGCAAAATATTCAAAGAATGCAAGTATAAAACGCAGTTTCATATTAATGTCAGCATCTTGCAACTGTCATAATAAATCCCCCACTTCTAGAACAATTCAGTACAGCAGTTGATAAAAATGAAGCCCTTACAATACCAGAAAGTTCAGGCAAACTAAAGCTGGTATTTGGAAAGCTTTAGCATTGTTATTCAGTATTTTTAAAATAAAACATTCAAAAGCTCACATCATTAACCAGAATCTTGAGGTTCTTACATCACTTCCCCTTGCTACAGCAGGGAATCACTCATTTATCTGCTACTGCACATGGTGTTTGTCCAGCAAAGGTAATAGTAAAAATTGACAGGCTGGCTAGGAGCCATAACAGCAACTCTCCAAGGGATCAGCATGCGTAGAAGTTTAACAGGGAAATTCATAAGGCAGGAAAAGGATGCTGACACCAGCCTTTTCTACTTACTCTAAAGAGTAAAACACTGCATATGAGTGAAAATCTCAAACAAGATGTTGAGCTAGTCATGTACAAAACAGCACACAATGCCATAATTCATCTTTGTTATTTGATAGGTAAAGCTTCAAAATATCTCAGAAAATTATTATACATGAGACCAGCCACCTTGAGCTATGTGCTACAGCTGCACACTAACAAGAGAGGAAAAAACCAAAACAAACTCAGAATGGTAGCCAAGGTCATAAGGTGGCAGTGAAGCAGAAAAATCCCAAACTCCTCCTATTATCACCTGTATACCTGAGCAACCACAAGATCACTCCTGAAATGGATGCAAGGGGGCAAACCCCTGCTTAACACATAAATAGATTCAGTAAAATTGCCTCACAGGTAGAAGACTGCAGAGTTGCTACAATTAAGGTCTGTTGCCTTTGGTTTCAAAACAGCCAGGTAACATTTTTATTTAAGGAAGGTAAAGAGACCAAAGACTTTAAGCACACGGAGCAAAGCACTTGTGTCGCTTCTGAAACACCAAACTAAAGGATTTGACAACCTAGCCTTACTATCAGGGGTAGGGAAAACCTTCTCAAGCTGGTGAGAGCACCTGCATCAGCAATTCCTGACAGCTGGGCTTACCAGCCTCCTTCTCCATGACCCCAGGGAAATGAATTCCGTGTCTGATGACTAATTCATTACTTGGATTTGCGCTTAGGCAAGTCCAAACCCAGATCATGCACCTTCCAACACCGAATTCCTCCTCAGCCAGAAAGAGAGTGGGTACGCATCTGCTCCATCTAGAACACTGCATTAGCATACAGTCACATCAACCCAGCTCAATCAGCTGAGAACAAAAGCTGGAATTGAATTTATAGGAGCTGGCTGAAAGCAGAAGAAATTAAATGGGAAAATGGTAGAGACCAATTCCAGCTGAGCTGCATTTTGTTTTTTAAAACTGAAGGGGCAGATTTGAAAACTTTTCTCTCAGTACCTTTAGAGCCTCAGAGACGAGAGCAGTAGCAAAATAATCTTCTACTGTAAGAAGACATGGGTGCAGCTAACACCAGAGCCAAAGACACCAGCTGGGGAAGAATACTGTCCACATCTACACAGAAACATAAGCCAGGAAACAAAAGCAGCCTGGCAAGCTTCATTACACACTGCAGTCCCTCCAAGAGCTTGGGGCCAAGCCCTGACCAACTCCTGGCAGACTGGTTGCACACAGATGAATCTCTTCACCTTTTCATTTCACTGTCCCTCCTGGTCTGTCACTTTCTGAGGCATCACCATGAAGATGACATCTGCTGAAGAGAACAGTATCAAAGCTGTGGCAGGCTCCCCATTGCTGATGATGCTAAAACTCACACCTAATATGGAGTATTTTTGCAGAGTCTGAAGTGCTCACCAAAACCACCAGTTCACCTTACAGACAGTACCAGATGGGTCCCATGAAGTGTGGCAAACCCTACAAGCTCAACATCCTATCTCTAACCTTTCTGCTTCCAACTGCTCAAAATTTCATTTGCAATCCATGTTTTACTGACTTATCCAGTGAAACATGAAGTTTTCATAAACAAGTCTTACTGGCTTGACTTGAGTAGATCTCAAGGACCATTTGGCATATACAAAGGATTATGAAGTAACACAGAATGCCTAATCATGCTTTCAGATTATTTATTTCCTTGCTTTCTAATTGCTACCTCTAATTACAGAAGACAATGTCATACCAAAACACTGAAGTACAAGCCAAATTCCACTAACCTATTTACAAAAGTTACCTTGTAAGTACATCAGCCAATTCTGCTTGTTATTACCCCATTTTACAGCATTGTCTGTTAATCACTCAACAGCTATGCCCTTAAGGGAGCTGCCTTTAAAAAGCATGCCTGGGTTCACAGATTAACAACCACACTGTAAATGCTGCTGATAACCTAACACACAGGATTAAAAATACAAAGTTACTCACACTGAATTCCCATACGTGATCAATTAGCTAGGACAGGAAACAAGGAGAACAAAGAACAGAGGTTTAGACCAATGATGCCCATTTTCCCATATAGCTGACACACTACAGGACTGACCACTAGGCAGGCCCAATGATACTGAACTGCTCCATCTCAGAAGTGAGGAGTTCTGCAGAGTTGTTTCAGAGAACTGTGGGGGACAGGACACCAGCAAAGGCGCTACCACAATAACATTTGTCTTGGACAAATGTCAGAACAAGTCTGCAACCGTGGGACAAGATAGATCCCAAATTAACAGCTCACACTGATCTCTTCAGCTTCTCTGCACTTTGCCCCACAAATACATTAAGTACATTTATAAAAGCATGCTAAGCTATTACAGTAAAAATAAAACCAAGACTATAAACAGTCTGGATGCTAAATTTGCCTCTTTTTGCTATTTAGAGCTCATATTTCAGCATGCAAAGAATTCTCACACACTCTAAATGTGTGCTTGGAGCTATACAGCACATGCAAAATAAATTGTATTTATATTGGTATGTGGTGGCATGCAATTCCCCTCTTACCAATCACATTGCCTGACTCTCTTCTTAAGTCAAATAGCTTGTCAGCTTCTCATCAGGAAGTAGAAATTGGTTTTCTATTCCTAGGAGATAAACAAGGCTTCCCCCTCTGCAGAGAGGAAGTTGAACTGCTGAATGCACAACACAAGGGCTAGTGCCCGCAAGCAGACAGAATGGGATGTGCTGGCCTGAAGGCTTTCCACCATTCCAGTGGTATTCTATGCCTGCTGCAGTAACCAGTCACCTTCCTCGACAGAGCAGTAATTATATGTTAAATTAGGTTTATGTACTTTCTTGCATTTTTCTTTGTGATTTTTAGCTGAATATACACAACTCTCAAAGTGCTACTGCCTTACAACTAAGGAGCTTTGGGTACTCTTGTCACATGCCATGTTAGTAAAATATCCTTTATATAGACACCTTTCTGCAATTTTCTTGAAGCTGCTCAGAGAAGCAGAACCATAGGACTGGACTTTTACATTTAGGCTGTACTAATTCAGCAAGCTTCAAGATACACTGCATAAAACCCAAACCAACAGGTGAACACAAAACTAGCCTTCATTTTTACTTCAGGAATCAGAAGGAAACACATTCAAAAGTGGGTTGACTTCTTACCACATACTTGCTAATTTTAAAATTATTTAATGAAAGAGACAGACTTTCTCATATTCAGAGACCATTATTGTGGCACCCACAGCATGGCGTGGACTTACAGCAGATTAAGGTAGCACAATTGAAAGGACTACTCTAGGGTGCCCAGGGACAGCCTTTGCTTCTCCACTGCACCACACAGAGATGTCAGGATGGGGTATTGGCAGGTTGGCCATTGTTCTAAGGCATCTTACAAGCAGCTGTGGTGTAGAAGAATCAGATTTCCTTCCAGGGATATTCTGTTCATTCCTTTGCCCACAGCATGCATTTTTAAAGAGAGAAGAGAAACCAATCAAATTTAATTCATATTGCATTATTCACCAAGTAGCTATAGCCTCATCTAAAATCTTAATTGTCTAATAATTCAAATCACCTATTTGAAGTACAGATAACTAGAAATCCAGAGGCTGCCGCCTACACACACACTAAATCTTGTTAAGATGTCTAGTGCAGTCTCCTTTTGAAACAAAGCAATAAATACTGGCTTTTTGTATACACATGTGCACTGCTTCTTCATGTCTACAGCCAAAATGCTGTTTGATGTTTCACTGTTGTCTCAGGACTGCTTCATTGAAAGCACAGCTGTCTGTCAACCTTCCAAGCTTTATGAATCTCCGTTTTCCAGTCCTCAAATTTTGACCACTAACATGAAACCTGGCACACACTAGTTAAATTACAAGCACTGTTAATTCCTCTAACCACTAAAAAGCTAGCAGACTGCCTTTTTAAATTACTGGAAAGCAAATGCAGGAAGGAAAAAGAGAAAAAAAAAGGCATAGTTGAGCATTTCTGATGTTGCTGTTACTTTACATACATCATTAAGGAATCATCTACAGCCCTTCTGCAGGTGAACCAATATGCGGCTTGCAGACTTGCAAAAGAAAACTGTCTTTAGGTGCAGCCCTTTCATATGGGCCAGACTTGGCTAATAGGCCCAGCTTTCCCTATTACCTCCTGAGCTACAGACAGCTCTTTGATTATCCTGGGTTTAACACCTCTTAGTACACAGTACCAAAGGATACTTAAGAACAAAACAAAACAAAACAAAGGATACAGAATAAAACTGCAAAACAATTAACTACCCATCCCTAAGCCTTGAACCTATACTCTATGGTACACTGAGGACTCAAGTTCTTCACCCAGTGTGAATGCCTCAAAACTTTTTGAGCTGCTGAGGAAATCACACAGAACACTTCAGAAGACAAAGGAAAAGGATATAAAAGCTTGATCAGTAACACCACCAGCTTTCTGGCTTGTGCACATGGATGAAGTGATGTATCAGTCCAGGATCTGGCCATGGGGTAAATGGAAAATGTGAGGAAGTCCAGTGTCTCGACCAACTGCAATCACGAGCTTCCTTCAGAAAGAAATAGAAATCGACATGATCAGCCTGTTAAATTCCTTCCCACCAAACTTCTTTGTTACCCAGCCTAGGGAAGCTCCCATCTGCACCACAGACTTCCTGAAGCAAGTGGTTTCTAAGAACTGAATGGGTTTGCAGCCCCATACAAAAATACAAACTTGCAGCTCACAGGAACCACTTGCACATGGGCCAGGACCCTGAGCACACCAGTCCCTAGTGACAGCAGCAAGGGCTGCTCCTTGCTACCAAGACAGCTCTGAGTGTACTTATGGCACAACTTCAGAACTTATGGTCAATGCAACACTGATCAAAATCAAAACTTGTACTGACCAGTCGTCTGCACTATGAACAAGTTACTCTCAATCGCTCTAGCTCTGAACCTAACCAGACCTTTACTCCTGGCATCAGGTCTCCAACTGAGGACTGCCATTGGATTTTTACTCTTCCTTTTTTTTTTTTTCCTCAAGTTTCCAGATTAGCTGTAGATACTGAGGCCTCTAGGCTGTATTACAAACTGTTCAGATTCAAGGACCAGCATCTGCAGTGCGAGACACCAGCCTTCAGTCACACACATGCTTCTGAAGGATGCTGATGATCCTAATGTCTTTTAGGGGTGTGCAATAACATAATGAAACAAAGACAAAGCATTAATCTGCTTGTTACTGCTTCACACTAGTTGATGTGAAGCAGTTCTCTTGAAGACTCCCTTAAGCCTTATACATTCCCAAATAAACAAAACCTCAACCCACTACAAAGTAAGCTTATACAGTTGGAAATAAATGTTTATTTTGAAATAAAAGAGGACATCTGTATATATACGGACAAGCCATAAGCCTTTGATCAATGCTATAAAGCATGTTTGCATATAACAAACAAAAATTGTCAGCCTCATAACTTCCTTTGGAAAAAAAGAATGTGATTTCCCACATCAAGATTACTTATCACCCTAAATAATACTATTTTATTTGTTTAGAAACAAATAAATCTAAACTAACGATTTGTAGCTGTCAGTTAACATGGTAAATGCATTGCAAATGAAAGCAGAAACAAGGGTGTAACCACACAGTAACAGCGCTGTCATTCTTACTATGTCCCAGACTGCACCTCTTGCTTTTCTAATCTAGTGCAGTTAATTCATATGGTCACCTGTTCACAAGTACCAGCAGCAGATCTCCATTACCACTACAGCTTGTCCACTCCAAATCAAATCTTATTTTAACATCACCTATTAATTTGGGGTTTGAGTTCTACCTTAAAACACCAGTAATCTCCACTCCTACACTGTCACACCATTCCAACCCCACACAGCTCTTCAATCGGCAGTGATCTTCATTCAAAAGATGCCACTGGAATTCAGGATTGGGGTTAAGCGGAATAGGTAATCTCCATCATAAGAGGATACAACAAAATACTCTTGTACCATCTGATATTGAAACAACATTTGTTTACATAAGTATTAAAGGGAGGTTAAATTTCAGTATATGAAAGACAAATAATTCTAGGAAATACTATTTAGAGTGAATCCTGTCCATTCAAGCAGATAATCAGAATGAATAATTTACAGCCACACTTTCATCTCCATTGCAGCTGAGAAGAGCTGCATTGTAAGGAGCTTGGGGAGATACCGACGCATCTGCACACCAAGCAGAATAATCGGGAGGACTCCAAGCAATAGTGGTCCAGTAAAATGTTTTACTTAGGTGACAAATGGACAGGAAGCAGAGGAAGCAACAAGGAATGCAAAAAACCCAACATGCTTATGGTGAGGTCAGGATTTTATGCTTTTGCAATACCGCACATTCTACCTTGGAGAAAACAAGCACTTGCTGGGTTTAAATTGTCATAAATTCTCCCTAAAGGTAGTTCAGTGTCAAGGAACGGTGCATGTCCACACTGACCTGACATGCTTGCGTGCAGGCCTTTCTGCTATGCCATGAAGACTCAGAAGCTGAGAATAACATAATGGCACCATCAACTAATCCAGATTGCTCCAGCCACACAAAGCAGCATGTAGCAAACAGCTAGCAAAGCAAACACACATCAAAGAATTCTTCAGAATTCAACTCCCATCATACAGCTGGGAATCAAGCATTATTTGACACTTTTTCCACTGATATGTACCAGGCTGAATTAACAGACTAAACACTAATTTGTTACAGATGTTACTTATGTGGAAAGATGGTGAAAGTTTCACCAGGGAAAGCCTTGTAAAAAGCTTATGAGCATCTGGAAGAATAACACTGGCATACAGAAAACTGTCCTTACGTTTCTGTCCCACTTCCCCCCTGGCTGTCTACTTTGTATCTTTGAACAGATTAAAGAAATCTATATGTATAGCTAGCAACTGCCAAGACAGACATGCATCCAGTTGGTGTAATTCTCATGAAACCTTGCAGTAGTGTCAGTGGACAGCTATAAACAATCTCCTATCACACAGCCTTGACAGGTTTTTTTACTGATCTCTACCGGGTTTCTGGTTAACATCGCAGCCTATGTTTATTACCTGAAAATAGGAAATATCAGATAGACATGGGTAAAATTCAATGCAGCACAAATAGAAGAGTCACCATATAACTACACAATGAACAGAGTAAAAATTGCACAATTTAGAGCCAAAATCCTCTTCCCAGCAACACTTTATCCACTAAAGTAGCACTAGCACCATTAGTTGCAGAGCTTAAGAGTCATTCTGAAGTTAGCTTTGTTTATCCACATCCCAACCACAAACAGGAGATTCCTAACTACAAACCCAGTGAAAGCTATGATGGATGGCTTGCCTATTACCTGCCTTGCCTACTACTTACAGCATGCCTTGGTCTGGAAGCACTTTTTATTTTAAAGACTTTCTAACTGCTCCCAGCATACTACTAAGCAATACAAAGCATTTCTGTATGCATACAATTTTTACCAACTGACATAATAAGCATCCTGCAACAAAAACCTAAGAAATTCATTCACAAGTCTGGAATTGAACATCCAGCTGAGCAGAGTAAGAACTACGCTTTAGTATACAAAGCTCCCTTTTCTTCACAGTCCAATATAACAGCTTTACAATACATGTAAGGTAAATCAAAACCAACTATGCATGTCTACAGCATGTCTGTGATCAACTAGAAAGCGGTTAGTTAGACCAATCTACAGTGAGATTACACTAGGCTAATAAACTGGTTTTCAGTAGCACATGCCTGTAGTTGCAGCACTAAGCTTAAACTGACACAGAAGCATCCATTGCAAAATCCATATTAAAATGAAAACATACAGGCCAACAGCCAGCCCCCAACAATAGCTGCCGCATCCCTCATGAAGTTCAAAGAACTTGCTGCATCTCCTCTGATAGGGACCAGAGCTTTGGGCACAGTTTATATTGACATTATACACTAACCCTGGCCAAAGGTTTCTATGAACAAGGAAAGAAGGGCTTAAAGAAGAAAGAAAACAACAAACATGGAGAAATACCTGGTCTTGGTGCATTTCCAGTACAAGCCTTCCTTAAAGCTACAACTCATGGAAAGCCATCCATCTTCCCTGTCACCTCTGCACTCTTACAGGCAACAGCACAAGAATCCACTGGCTCAGACCTGCCCATACAGACAGCTCAGCCACTCCAGCACAAATAGCCTGCCCCATCCTAAGCAACGCACAATTTTCAGAGAGGGACCCAGAGATTAAAAGGCAAAACAAACTCTCAGCAGAGAGAAAGAGAGGGAAGCAGCACACTGAAAACAAGCTTTAAAAATAACCCAACTGCTATGCACATACTCACATTCTATTAATGAACAAAAGGGGAAGGGATCAGTATAGCTGCTTTCTACTTAAAGGTGGTCAGGGAAGACAGTTTAATACAATTTAGATTACTTCATTTTCTACTGTACAATGGAAGAGGCCAAAGCCCCCCAAAAATAACTAGAACATTTTTCTACTTATGTAAAGTCATCATTTTCCTTTTGTTGAGGTTTTAAAGCCATCAAAAGAGGTAGAAGCACAAGGTAAAATTATTTTCATATTTAAAAGAGCATATCTATAATATTGTACCATTTTATTCTTCACCTTTTCTTCCTTTGTCAAATAAGTTTACACACAGACATCACAGCACATTACAGAACATCAGTATATCACAAGCACTGAAAAAAAGTAATCAAAATGCTAAATTACAACACTTTAGAGTTCTACATCTAGCAACAAAATTCCTGCCTTGAAATTCCAGGTGCCACAAGCAAAATCTAGTAAGCCACATTCAGATATTTGACTAAAAAATTATTAGCACAGGCATCATTTGCTCCCATTGTCAATAATAAACTGATGGATAGAAGAAAGAAAGGAAGAAAGAAAACAAAGAAAAAAGGTCTTTAAGTGCTCCAGTCTACTATAAAGCTAATGCTGGATTTTCTGCAAAATTAATAAGTTGTCTTTGCGTCTTGTTAATAGTCAGTTTGGCCCACACAAAATACTTTAGTTCCTCTTAGTTAGAAAAATGGTTTTATACGGTTGTGGAAAAACATTTGTGGGTGGGTTTCAAGCAATTTTGCAACTCAAAAAAATAAAGCAAGATTTTCCTCTTTTGCCAATGTATTTCTGGCAAGTTTTCCTCAGTTTTCCAAAGATAACTCATATTTTAGTTATGTTTGGACTGTAACCTTTAGGAATCTAGCTCTAGGACCTGCACTTTAGAGAAAAGGTTGATAGATTTAACAAAATTAGCAGGTTGAATCAAGAGAGCAACTAAGTGTTAGGTTACACCTAAAGATTATACTCATCTGAGCATAGCATCAATGAAGTTTTCAGCTAAAATTGTACTTCTAGATAGTATAAGGACAGATTGTCCCATCACACACACACAATCTATTAATCACTGCAGGTTTTTTTTGTAATCAAAGACGAGGTAGAGTTAAATTAAGAAAAAAAAATATACACTATTATATGTCATACCTCATCTCCCAATTCTAATCAACACAAAGTAGTTATAAGTTAACATTAATAGTGAAAGGAAGAAGAAAGATAAAGGGCTCTATTGAGAAATTTTGCACAGATCATCACTTAATTAAATAACCTATTCAAAATGCAGTGAGCTTAAAACCATATGTTGTAGTAAAACAATCTGGAGAACTCAGTGGCAATAAACACATGCAAACAAGAAAATATACTCATGTCTACGTACCAGAGGTAGCTCAGCATTCATGGAGGACACAGAACAAAAGGATAAGACTCTTACAGGTGAAATCACCAGTAACAAACCAGAAACCAGTATCTCTCTAGAACAATTATGTCCCAAAGTGGCTAGCTGTCACAGGAAAACAAAGCTCTATTCTCAAATGATGAAGAAAGTACTTCCACCACTGAATGCCCTTATAAGCAGGAGGAATCCAGCTGTTGAAGTCCCAAACTATACAAAGACATTTGTTGTCCTAATGACAGAGGACAAAGAGTTCTAACAAACAAAAATAGCATGTAAGCTGTGAAAGGCCAGGCATTTGCCCGTCACTGTATTAAGTTTACCAGTTTAGGAGCACTGAGGACAGGAAAGTAGCAGGACTATGTGTCCAGCACCCAATGCCAAGAAAAACATGATTGTCTGTTACAACTTCCTTACCTTCTATAGAAGGGGCCTGGTCCACAGCTGCATATAGCATCTCTTTCAAAGCCTGCAAGGGAGAGGGAAAAAAACAAAGAATAGAGTTAATATTTAAGCAAAAAAAAAGAACATTCTTTTGATATGCCTGCTTAAGATCAAATGCAATTAATGCCCTTTTATCCTCCAGACTTACACAGAAAGCTATGGTATGTGATACCAGTGCTATCGCATGTTCTTTTGTTAAGAAACACAAGTTCATGTTTACTGACTGAAGCCTGATACCTTACTAACCTATAAATATTACTGTAACTGTATCAACATCTTCCTTTGGAAAAATGTTTCCTGGTTGATAAGATGTTAAAAGTTTCACATTATGAAAAACCAAAACCCACACACACAACAACAACAAAAAACTGCTGTGTGACACAAAGGAGTTTGTCAAGGCAAATGGAGGAAAAGCAGCCTCAGGGATTTCTTATCACTGCTTATATAGAAGTACAGAAATACAGACACATTCTAAAAGCTGAAGTCAACATGACAACAGAGATTAGGAAACCAGGGGCGATGGCCTTCTCTTGAGGTGGAAACTAAATGACAACATTAACACCAGACAGAATTATTAACTAAATCTTCAGGTCCTAGAGGCACGGTGAGCTGCCTCCCAGACACCACAGAACAAGCTGCTCGCTCACACTCAGACTGCTGGTTGCAAGAGATGAGCAGTGCAGGCAGCAGGACTAGGAGGCACAGTGGTCCTACAGTTAAGTACTGAGCACACCCATTACCAGAGCCAGGAGTGAGGCACCACATCAATAACCTTATCACTTACAGCTCCTTTTCCAAAGACCTCTTTTCAGACAGTTATTAAGATCCTGCTACTATTCCAGTCACAGACTAAAGATTTGCTCTCTCACACATCACAAGTGCAATCAAGGATTAAACTGATTTCAGATCAATGGCTGAACAAGTAACTTTAAATAACTCTGGAATTAGAAGCCACCAGGAAGGACCTACTCCTATTGCAAAGTTATTTGTTTACACTCACTCTGCATCATCTGATGAAGACAGGCACCTTAATGCACATGCTGAACATGAACGTGCTTCACATACAGCTGGTGCAAAAACTAGATTTTATTCCCTCACTTCTGAGCCCACAGAAATCTAGCAGAAGTCATTCAGGTCTTTTTAGTTCGTTTCTCTCCTGTCTGCTTCCCAACATATCCTATATTTCTATAATCCTACATCTCTGCATTTACCATCTTTTGTGCCATCATGCCCCAGGTCAAAACATTAGAGCCTAAACAGCAAATACCCTAATACCCTCAAGGCAAAAAAATCCCCCACAAACTCAGCAGCTGAAAACTCAGCTCTGTTGTAACATGGTAGTTACAATCCTGTTAAGTAAATATAAGGTCTAAAGGACACGTCTGTTTATCACAAGATATCCTAGGTGGCAGGCTACACCAGCAGCTCAGACATCTCTCAAAGGTCTGACTCCTGAGTCCACAGAGGTCCCAACAAAGGTCACTTGCATAATTGTTTTCTGAACTGAGTCTGCTATGACCCTCCTTCCAGCGGCACAGATCTCCTCTACCCTTGGTTCTTTTCTAAAATGCCTCTCGAACACTAGTCACTTCAGTACTTTTTCCCCTCTGGTGACTCACTCACTGGTCAGCAGCGCATGACCATGTATGAAGTGGTCAAAAAACCTTCCCCCTTTGTCATCCCACTTGTCACCCTTGCCTACCTGTAACTTTTTCCATGAAACACAACCACAAAACATACCATAAATAAACCTGAAGGGACAGCAAATTTAAAGTCACTGTACTAAAAATGCCATCCCTTAACCCACACAGAGGTAAACTCACACTAATTCCTATCTCTGGTTTTATCAGCCACTGTAAATAAATAAATAAATAAATAAGGATAACAGCACAGAGGGTTCTGCACTAAATCTCGAAAGCTGAAGGTGTCAGTCACCCCACAGACCTCTCCTCATGCAGACTGATATATTACAATCTGGCAGCTGCAGGACGGCAGATTTTGTTACTGCTTACCTGACCTATGAGATTAAACCAATAATCAGCAAATGAAAGGTTCAGTATTCCTTCACACCTAAAGTACTTATTCCTCTAGATACAGAGTTTAGAAATTACTATTCCAAGAAGTTATCTATCACTGACAACTTCAAAAATTTAAGATTTACTCTTTCTGCTCGAAAACCAGACAAAAAGGATTATTCCCTTCAATCGTGCTGTGATACACTTAGGACTCACAGTAAACTTGCATAAATGGCTATCAGAGAACAATACCAACAACAACAAAAAAATGGCTGGAAGAAAACAGATTTAAAAATGCACCTGACAAACCTTAAGAGTGAGCAAATTCAAGGACAAAAACCCTAAAGCACTGAAACAAAAGGTTGTTTTAAATGAGTAGCTTTCAAACTGCTTATGCTCTTCTAAGCTTGTCCGCTAACACCCAGAAGGACAAATAGTGAAATAGCACAACAGATTTGTGTCAGGAGGTGGCAAGCCTGGGTGTGAACTGCCTATCATGAAGCAGGGTTTGACGAGCAGAATTGGCTACCTCCCAAAAACTGAAAGCCTGTTTCTGGAAGAGAGACTCTAAAGGCAAACAGGCTACCTCAGCTATCAGTTTCGTTTTCCCCTCCTACTTCCTGATAGAGGCTGCGTCTCAGAAATTAATTTCTGAAACTTAGTAGCCTCTTTCTCTTCTCCAAAGGCAAAAATACTTAAAGCCTCGAGTCTCCTTAAAAAGGAAGAAAAGTCACCTGCTTGTACCTTTAACCCATCTCTCCCATGGACTTTGCATCTGTAATAACTGATGTTCTGATTCTCCTTGCCCAGATGCTGCAATTTCAAAAGCACTTTTTATTTGAAAATACCATCAGACTTCTGCATCCAGATAAGCAAATTCAGGCCAGATTAACTGAAACAAAACTGCCATCTGGCAACTGTAAAACTCCACCAAGTTTCCATCAGCCAGACATGTAGACGTACGGTTCCATTTAGAAGTCTGAGCAGATGGAACAACGCTCTCCTCTTTCTCCAAAAAGCAGTCCAGAGATGGACACAAGAGTAAAGGAAATCTGCAGCATGGCTTGTGGTTAAACAGAGAACTAGTAACCCCCCCCAAAAAAAAAAAAAAGCACAATTAAAAGCAGTGAAGCACACTCTTAGGCAAAAAAAGCATCCACTGCAATTCATCTGACAGTTACCTGAATTTGTTCAGCACTATGTGAAAAAGAGAATTCTGTTGTCCAACACACAAATAAAGGAATTAGTTTGGGTTTGTATGTTATCTTTACACCAAAGGAACTGAAGAGTAAATGAATAGCCCAAAACAAAAGGTTTTAAGACAAGAAGTGCATAGAAGCAATGCACGCTGCAGCAATAATTTGTCTAGGAAAAGACTACTGACTTAACAGAAGATGTGCTGCCAGATCCTCTAAAACAAGGTGAGCAAATCTCACTGCTGCCAAGGTCAGGGCACATCCATGTGTCACTGCTCAGTTGCATGGTGAGAACATGCCTGCTCCACACTGCAGCCACAGCAGCTGGGGGAGCAGAGTGTCCAGGTACATGCGTGAGGCAGCCAGCACTTCATGGGCCAGGCACACACCCTCAAAACCACTGCTGTCTTTGCACACAGAAGACAGCCAGTACAGAAACTTGAATCATCACTTTCAACAAATAGGAAGCTTTTTGATGACAGCCATCGAAATTAGGGCAAAAGTTGTTTAAAACTGGCATATTTAGCATTTAACATAATTAACAAGCATTTCCACAAATTAAGCATTTCTCAATACATTGTTTTAAACTCAATCACATCCTGGGAGTACTCTGATAATGACAGTACTTCAACAGCAGAAATGCTCCTTTACATTGGGATCATGTATTATGTTATTGCCACTAGTTCTTATATGAAACCCTCTGATCGCTTGTACTGTCTTAGGTTTCAAAAACCACTGGTTGGGAATGGAGTTTGTGTAGTAAATGTGTGTCATGGGTTCAGCAGCAGCAGTCATCTTTCTTTAAGTAGTAGCTAGTGTAGCACTGTGTTTTGGATTTTTGACTTGGGAACAGTGCTGATAACACCAGTGTTTATAGTTATGGCTTAGAATG
>JASSUY010018658.1:0-21707 GCA_032466535.1 Forpus xanthops | reverse complement strand
TGGGCAGAGATGAGATTGAGAGCAGCCCTGAGGAGAAGGACTTGGGGGTGTTGGTCAATGAGAAAATGAACATGAGCCAGCAGAAATGTGCGCTTGCAGCCCAGAAAGCCACGCATATCCCGGGCTGCATCAAAGGGAGTGTGACCAGCAGAATGAGGGAGGTGACCCTGCCCCTCTACTCTGCTCTCATGAGACCTCACTTGGAATATTGTGTGCAGTCCTGGTGTCTTCAGCATAAAAAGGTCATGGAACTGTTGGACGAAGTCCAAAGGAGGGACACGAGGATGATCAGGGGACTGGAGCACCTCCCCTATGAAGATAGGATAATAGTTGGGGCTGTTGAGCCTGGAGAAGAGAAGGCTGCATGGAGACCTCATAGCAGCCTTCCAATATATGAAGGGGGCCTACAGGGATGCTGGGGAGGGACTCTTCATGAGGGACCGTACTGAGAGGACAAGGGGTCACGGGTTCAAACTTAAACAGGGAAAGTTTAGATTGGATGTGAGGAAGAAATTCTTTCCTGTAAGGATGGTGAGGTACTGGAATGTGTTGCCCAGGGAAGTTGTGAATGCTCCATCACTGGCAGTGTTCAAGGCCAGATTGGACATAGCCTTGGGTGACATGGTTTAGTGTGAGGTGTCCCTGCCCATAGCAGGAGGATTGGAACTAGATTATCTTAAGGTTCTTTCTAACCCTAACTATTCTATGATTCTATTATACTATGGCTGGATTAGAGCTGCATGTTTGACTGGCTGCCTGGTAGATGGGTACCAAATGATAAGCCTATCTATGCTAAATAACCTTCCAGTGCTACAGCAGCCCTGTCCATCTTCCTGTCTGAACTTCCCCTCTGCCCTTTCAGTGGGGAAAAAGGTGTATTAAAAATATATACCGTTACTATGAGACCTCTGTCTCACACTCAAATTTGGTAAATTTAACCAACAGGCTCAGAAATTAGTGGCTGTGGTCTGTTAAACAACAGAAATGCCTTGTTTCCCTAGGAAAAAAGAAAAATCTAGAAAATGAGCAGAAAACAATAGAAAAATGTAAAAAGCCCCAAACTACTGTCCTTGTTTCAGCAGCACAATTTATACTTGGGAATGTGTGGAATACCTGTCATGAATCTGGCATGTCCTTTCAATTTTGGGCAACTGAGAGTATGTTTGTAGTATAAGATACAGGAGCATGTCCTGGATGTTCCTGAGTGCATGGGTTGAATAGGAATCTAATAGGTGCTCTGCTGCTCCCTCAGCCGTTTTGCTGCTGAGCAGGACTGCTGAGCACCCACAATATACTTTAGGAGTCACTTAGGCATAACCTATGCACACTTGAACTTGGTATCTTCTGGGGTAGGAAGTAGATGAGAAGGGAACTCATGGACTTTGAAGTGACCTTGCTGTGAAAGCGGATCTTGAGAGGTGCTTCAATGCTATATCTGAAGTAAGAAACGTGAACACTGAAACTGCCTGAAAAAGTATCTAGCTATCTGACTAAAGTGAGGAAAGAGTGATATTTACCTAAAAAACATGTTACAGTGTTGATTACAGCACTGCTCAATTACAGATGGCCTATGTGGGGCATACGATTTAAAAACAAACAGAAAACAGCAGAAAAACCCTACCCACAAACAGCAAATTCCTCATTCAGATTGGTGTTTCTTATGACACGAAGCCGCTCTTAAGAGCGGTTTGTAGATGAGAGCTAGGCATGTATCACAGGCTGCATAGCTGCAGGCTTTCAGTTATCAGGCTGTCTGAGATTCATCTGGAAATTACAGCTGGCATAACACCACACAGGAATTGAAGGATAAATAGTTTCTACAGGCAAAATGTTACTGGTTCAAACTACCCCATTGCCACAGAAAAGGTGATGTGCTGGAGATGATCTGTCTGGACAGCATTAAGAAACAGTGCATTGATGCACTTACAGTGTGTCGAATTTTTATGTATAGTGAAACAATCTGAAATGGATGTGTAAAATCATATCTAAGCAGAAATATGGCTTCAGTCTTAAGTGCCAGTCTAAATCGGAAAACTGAAACATACATTTCTGGAATAAAACCAGGTTTGGATACACTATTTCTTTTCTGTCTCAAGGTCCTGATTTTACAAACTCTTTATTTGAAGTAGCTCCTCTTTGAGGTAGATCTTTCATCTGGATTTCCTTCTAACAGCTGGTAGAATATAAGCTTAATGTGGCGCTGTTTTAATTGTCTGCTCAAGCAGACAATTGAAGTAAGACATTGTACAATGAAATTGAGCTGCAGCAGAAGTGCAAGGTGTGTGGTGATGGGGAATCAGGCTCTGAAAGTCTCAATCACTTCAATGTGAAATAGCTTCAGCAGAGTAAAATAGCTTGGGACAATGTGGAAGGAGCAGAGCCAGTGAGGCTCAGACTTTGCGATAGTAAATCTCATCCCTTTCCTCTCCCCTCCCCAAGTAACTAGTTTATAACAGGGCATTTTTTCTGATTTCTTATTTGTGCTTGTATTTTGACCTGCAGTTATCTTTTACAAAGATGTTGTTGCCAATAGCTTTGATTTCAGTCCCCTAAGCACAGAAAAGGAGGCATTCTGGTGCATACTGACTATTAAGAACCTTTTCCAGGTCTGAAGACTAAGCAGTGCATATAGCTGTCATTTATATCACCGATGTCTTTCTGGTGGAAATGTGGTATATGAATGCATGATCACCTCTGCCTGGTGGCTGTAGCATATACACACACATAACTTGTGTTTCTAAGTGGGATATTAAGCAATCCTTGCAAAAAGCAAAATGAAATCAGAATGCCTCTTCTCCTTTAAATAACCCAGAGAATATTAACAACATGCTCAAAGAATGAAGTTAAAACCTCGCATGTTTGCAACACTAATTTTTACTGATTCAGTGACAAGTTGCACTGCCCTTCCATCTCACCTTTAAGATAGCACTAAATCTTGCTTGACTAGTGAGCCAGTATCACCTGAAAATAACATCTGAATGGGAAATGCATACAGCTCTTTCTTGCAGCCTGCCTGTGAGATTTCTGCTAACCTGTACTAGATTCCAAATATTTGGGTAATTTCTTATATGAAAAAGGGAATGTTGTTACTTATATATAGGGTGTCTTTTTTGTGGGGGCAGAAATAGTGCAAGATTTAATAAAATCGACCTGGCCCAAACGCAAGTGTTCTGAGCTATAGAACAAAGAATCCATTTTGTGCTGAGATGATGCCATTTAGACAATTCACAAAACAGACATAGTGCACAAGAGTTTCTAGATCTTCCTTGAAATGTAATTGCAAATTTTTCCTGTAATATGTGGATTTCATGAGTCATCCTGCTCTGTTTGTATTATTGACCTGTGTGTTTCTACCCCTTTGGTCAGTTAGAGGAAACTTGAATTGGAGATCGCTAGTAAGGGATTTAACAAAAGAACTACTTCAAGATTTCCACCATGGGTCTTGATAGTATAGAAAAGGAGTCTTAACCTAGAAATGTCAGCTATTATGCATCATTGGATTGATGTTATCCTTCAGTGAGAAGGCAGACACAAAACTAGATTTTAGTGAGAAGGCAGTGAGACTAGCAATTTTATCGTGTTTAACAGGTTACAATAATCTTGCCCACACTGTAGAAAAGTATTGTCAGTAATGCACTAATTGAACTTCTGAGTTAGCTTTTAATTATAGTATGTCAACAGACATTTTTGGCTTTTTTTGCAGGAAAGATTCTGAGGTAACTTCTGTAGGACAGCTGTTTATCTATGCCATGTTCCTTTACTAAATTGCAGCGCTACTTTTTTATCAACTTTGTTAAAAGTTGGATTAACTTGGGTAGAGTACTACACAAACACAGCCAGATTATTCCTGTTATCTCTATCAAATATCAGCAAGCTGATGGATTTGTACAACAGTGTCCTGTGCCATGTAAGTCTACTGGGACTCTTGTTCTGCTATCTATGGCTTGGCGCTGCACTGCCCAGTAGGTATGACTCAAATAAGACCTGAAGTAATAATCGCCAATTTGGGCTGAAGAGGATGTTGTGGCCCTGTACTAGTTTGTAGAAAAATGCAGGTTATTTTATTCTTGCTTCAGTTTGGTGAGTGAAAACAAATACTGAAATCTAAAATAAAACAGGTAATAAAGTAGGTAGGTTAAAGTACTTTTTTTTTTTTTTTCCCTAGGCTATATTGTCCCTGAGCGCAGAAGGCGTATAACTAATATGTAATGCTGTACCATACAGGGCTACAGGCTTGGTATTGAGCTTGGAGGAGGTGATCCTTGAATAGTAACCAGCTTTCTTGGGTCCCTCTTCCCTTCAGGGCTCTATTCCATGGCACTTCACCAGGCAGATCACTCAAGAGGCCAAAGTCTGCTCTCCTGAAGTTCAGGGTGGTGAGCTTTCTCTGCACTCTCCCTGCCGCTATAAAGATCTTGAACTCTGCAATTTCATGGTCACTGCAGCCAAGGCTGCCCTCCAGCCTCGCATTCTGCACCAGTCTCTCCCAATTGATGAGGCCAAGGTCCAGCATAGCCCCTCTCCTCTTTGGTTTCTTTATCCTATATTAAGGAAGGAAGGTTTTTCTAATGTTTCTCCTTACTGTTTCTCAGAGATGATAGTGATGGTTTTGCCAGAGCCATGCCCCTTATGATGTAGGAAGGGAGGGGTCTGTGATCTTCAACCAGACCTGCATGTGTCACGTGTGTATCTGCTGAGCCAGACTATTTCTGTGAAACCTCAAAATCCATTAGGCAAGGCCATTAAAAAGTGGAAAAGCTTATCTTGGCATTTCCTGTGTCTTGCTTGTCTTAATTTTGTGAAACCTGGAACCAAATAGATGATTAACTGATGAAGTGGGAAACATGAATAGAAAACTTTCCTCCTTTCCCTGTCTTCCACTCCTTTTCTGAAATGGTGAAAAATACTCTGACTGGACTTTGGATCTTGAAAATGAAGCACTCACTCTGGGCCTCTCACTCTGAGAGGCTAGTTGTTCTGTAGGTTAAAAAAGTAAAGCGTGTTGCATTTAAAAATTCCACTCCTACTACGCTAGGGTGCAAATACTTTACTCCAGCACCCAACATTGGAGATAGTTTGATTCTGAGCTAGTCTTCCTTAGGTGTCTTGTAGGGAGATGGACCTTACAGAAGCCAGTGCATCTCATCCTGAACCAAGCTCTGAGAAAGGCCACATAAGTCACTCTCTGGAGGCACTTGTTTATTTAATCTCTTATGATTAAAAATAGAGCCTTGGGAGACTACACTGCCTTTGGAAGTCCAACTTGAGATACCCAGATTTAGGTGAAATCCTACCTTAAAGTAATTGGAGGGGCTATTTCCTTTTTGTGTCTTGGAGTAAATGATACCATGTAGAACTACAAGTGAGTTTGTATTCTATTTGTGTTTTAACTTCCAGAGTTTGTCTTCTGTAAGCTGTTCCCAGCAGTGATACTCATATTCACTGCTACTTTGAGTTGGAGAAGGAAGGCAGGCTAGTAAAAGCAAATTTGCAAGCTAGCAATTTGGTCGCTTTTCCTGATTGCTTTATGTTCAAGATAGGGAGTCATCAGCATTCTTGTTTCCTTACATTGATTTCATTTGGGCTTAGAATTTATTTGCATGTGAAGCAAACTTTGTCTACAATCATGAAATAACCACTTTGTAGCCTATGGACCAGATCAAGCACATAGTGTTCCTTTAAAGCCAGTATAAACAGGAGCATCACACAGATGAAGGGCAATCCTGTTGGAGGTATTCACTGAGTGCAGCTCCAGAGCTTGTTCCTATTGATGTAAATGTACAGGATGTAATCAAAATTATGTGGCTGCAGCTTTCCTATAAAGGAAGGTTTCATAATATCCAGACTGCTCTTCGGGGCCAAGAGAGCTCTTGCCATCCTGATTGTAAGATTTGGTTTGTTCTACTTTATGGCAGTCATGAAAACTTATAGGGAGCTTAAAAGCACAAATGTAAGACAAATAGTACCTTTACATTTCTTCTCATATTGCTCAGAATGCATCTAGGCAGATCTAAGTGTCATAATAGTGAGCTGATTTGTTTGCCCTTTTTCTCTTCCATGAGAAAACAGGTTGTTTGAACCTCCAGGGATCTCAGGCTAACAGCTTTCACTAAAGGTAAAAATCCATGTAGCTTGATCTGCCTTAAAAGGCAAAATTTCTCTTATTGAAAGAAGGGGTAAGGAAAACCTTGTCAGATTTTCAGATAAAATGCAGCCCCAAAAGTATTAGGGAGATGGGGGATTTATCTTCTATCCTTTTTCATTACTATTTTTTATTTTGCTTTTTTACCTTAGGGTGCTGGTACAGAGTATTAGCTTTGAGTTTTAGCCACTAGGTGGAGAAAGCAAGCCTTCTGTAATTTAATAGGCTTTGTAGGGTAATGCTATTCTGACCTAAATCCTGTAGATATTTTGGATTATAAAAGTTCCTTCCTTCCTTCAGTACTTCAAAAGGGATCATAACAATGATAAGTGGAGAGTGGCTAGGTGAAACCTTGCTGGAATTAATTTAAAGAAAATATGGTAGAAGGTCATGCCTAAATATAAAAGCAAGTATACTACAACCCAGCCTCAGGTAGTCTTCTGAACTGGAATTCTCATCATCATTGCTTCTGCTGCCTGAGTTACCAGCAGTAAGCTGTTGGGCTGCCACTGCAAAAAGATTGCATGCAGAGGAAAGACATCTTCTCTAAGAGATAGATCACTCATCACATCTTCATCAGGATAGAAAGAGTAGATGTCTTGCACATAGCTTGTGATGGTACCCTCCTGTTTAAGGGTGAGATAGGAGTCATTGTTTCAACATGTATGAACACATACCTAAGTTCAACAGTCTCAACTAGAAAGGTTGGAAAATACTCGTTTTGGCACAGTTCAGTCAGGAGAGGCCCCTGAGTGAGGCCACATACCAAGCTGACATAGGTAGAAGAGCCTGATTCTCTTGTTTTCCGAAGCAGTGTCTTGTGTCTTGACTATGGATACACAACATGTATTCATAGAACAACCTATTGCAAATAAGACCTGAAGAAATCAGAAATGGCTTTGTTTTATGTTTGCTAAAAGGGATCACTGCAGCATTCTCCACTGTATATATGTATGCATGTGCTGAATTTTATCTAAATAAGCAAATAATTCCCCCAACCTGCCTTGCTGTCCCCAGCTAGTAAAACTTTTGTCTGTACTATGTTGACTTCCCTTGGTCTAATTAATAAAAGATTTTAAGTGTTGTGGGACAGCATGTGCACCTTTTTAGTCAGCATAAATTCCCATTAAAGAATGAGTTTCTATCACTAAACTTCCTGAAATCCCTCTCTGGGCAGCAGTGTGTTTCTGTGCTTGAGGATTGATAGGATTCGGCTGGACAAGAATTCTATGTGAAAACATGATAAATCTGTCTTCCCTGTCTATCCCAGTCATATCCTGGTGATGCTGACCAATTTGAGGAATGAGTTGACTTGAGGAAAGGATGCTTTGGGTGTTTTATATACTTAAAACCTTTTTTATTTAATTTTTATTTTATATTGTACTTTTTTATTTTATTATTATTTTACTTTATCATAACAAGCTAGAATTGCTGTTTGTGTTGACTTCTGCAGGTAGCAACTGAACAACTGACTTCCTAAACTATAGTCATAACTGCAGCACCTCGCACCTTGAATCACAAAGATATAGCCAAGTTTGATCCTGGACTAGACTCAGTAATGGTTAGAATCAGTTTCTAATGAATAGCCTTGTCTCAAGTAGTAAAATGTTACCTAGAAGTGGTCTGAAAGAGAATGAATGAATGATGCACCTTGACCAGTGAAGTAGCACTTGAAGCTGTTTTTCCAAGTTGTTTACAGTCTTTCCACCTGTTTTAATCTTGCACTCCAATTAAAATAAGAATTTTTCTGTCTAAGATGCAGCTTGTGTAACTCATTTTGCAGCATGCAGTGTGTGATGAACTCTTGCAGGTGAAAGACAACGTTGAAACAATTTATTTTAGTCTCTATGTATTTCATTAACTGGTGCTGTGTTTATAAGCACCTTTCAAGTTAAGAAAAGGTCCTCTTTAAATACTGTCAGCTTCATTGATAATTGCATTTATTTGCTGGTTTCTATTCCAATTAAATTCTTTCACTGCAGAGTGCTTAAAGACATTTAAAAGTCTTATTCCAAGATCTTCATGTAACTCATTAAACAATGTCTGCAGTTTACCTTCAGTTTTCCTTTATGGTCACTGTCAAATGGCACTTCCATTAAGTCTGGTATTTCAATTAGCCTCTGTTCAATTACAGGGCTGACTTTTGTTTTATGTGTATAATCACAGTTAAAGCTAAGTTCCATGGTTTTGTGGGTGTTTTTGGTTTTTATTTGTTTGTTTGTGTTTTAAGATACCCTGCCCATGTCTGTTCTTTCTGGCTTTCATGTATCTTCTTAAAAGCAGGGGAAAAAAATCATAAGCCACTGGCATTTTAATCAGTGCAAACTCTTTAAATCAACTAAATTAGCTTTTTCTTAAATTATTTTTCACTCTCAACCATAGGAAACTACTGTTCTACTAGATGTTATGCTTCCTCAGTATATTACAATTGTAGTAATAAGTGCTTTTCTTGACTTCATGACTGAGAAAATGCATGTACTCTATAAATCAAGTTTTCCATCATTTGAAGAGTTTGTAGATATACTGCTGGTCCAACTTCCAGCCAGATCCCAAGGAAGTTTGATTTGTGGGTTGGTGACTTTCTCTAGACCTCGCTGATAGAGGGATTGTAGTACTCATGAAACACTATGCAGAAACAAAAGGAACATTGAAGAGTAACACAAAGAGCAAAGCCAGTATGTATCTGAGTGAACTTTACTGCTATTTCCTATTTATTAGGTTTATTGTCCTAAAAGTCTGTCAAATTAATGTGTATTCATATTAAGTTTCCTACAGCAGCTACCTTGTCACACAGGTAAACATGTATGTTACGAAGGGACATAGGCAAATCAGGAGTCTTGAGGTAGTGATTGAACACATGGGAAAAATAATCTAGGAAGATTAAGGCTGTTGGATCAGAAGAGTGGGAGGAGACAGTGTTATCAGCCTTCAGATATATAACAAGGTTCTGTAGAAAGGAAGAAGTCTGCTTTGCTTTCCATCTCAGTGACATATGAGACAAGAAGTGTTGGATTTGGATTTCTGAGAGATTTTTTTTCCAACAGGGAAGAATATGAACTTTAACGGTTGGTGAGCACTGGGTCAAGCTAGGAGGAATATGTTTCTCAGTACAGGCTAAAGAAGGATTTCATGGAAATGATTTTGAGTAAACATTAAGTGTCCAGTCAATTTATTAGTCTGTGGTCTCCTCAACAGTAGAAACTTGGAATAAATATCTAAAGAAGAATACTTAGATCTATTAGATGCAATTCAGTTGATAATAGAACACTGAACATTGTATGTCTTGGATGACTTCTGCAAAACTGCAATTCAGGCACAGTCTACTCATGACTACTCATATTCTGGAGGACAAGTTATACATGTATATCTATATAGATATATTTATATACATTTTTATACATGTACACACAGACAGATGGGAGTTTGGACAGCAGGAGAGAGTCAAAGAATCCACGTTTTTTGGGTGCTCCTTCAAAAAAGAGACAAAGAATTATTGAGCGCTTCATAGAATCAAAGAATCAGTCAGATTGGAAAAGACCTTTAAGGTCATCAAGTCCAACCACTCCCCATCACTGACAAGGCCACCGCTAACCCCTGTCACTGAGGACCTCACCTGCATGGTTTGTGAACCCTCCCAGGAACAGTGACTCCGCAACTGTTCTGGGCAGCCTGTTCCAATGCCTGAGTACCCTTTGGGGAAGACCTTCACTCTTACACCATCATGCTTCCCAGTGATATCGTAAGAATCTTGGCTAAAAATCTTATTTTTCAAAAAAGCGATTAATTAGAGAATATATGGCAGTCCTTAAAGTTGCAGATGAAGTCTGAATCTTAAGTATAATGACTATTTATTTTGCTCTGAGATGTGTTCTTAATTATACCTATTATAAAATGTCAAACCAGCTTTTCCAGAAATGTGTTTTAGCCAAGATTACATGCTGAAAATGATTATATAAATGCCAATGGTGAGGTTAGCTGAGAAGAACTGAAGTGGTTGTAAATGATAAATATATTACTGAACTTAGTAAACTCAGTCATAATTATTTAGTAACTAACACATTAAACCAGTGGCCAGTAGAAGACTGCTGGAGTTTGGGGTTAGTGTGTTAGAGTAGTGCTTTCTCCAACAATTTATGACTAGCGCCTGAAAGTGTGTTTGTTATGGAGTAAAACTCATACTTCCAGCTGCTAAATGCCAGTTTCTGCATCAACTTATTTTGTGTTGCATCTTAGATATGCAATGCCAAATGCAAATGAAGGCAAGGATGACAAGTATGGACAGTGAGGTAAAAGTCAACATTTCTGTTGTGAGTGATGGGTAAGTTCAATTTAGGCTGTGATGCATGTAGAAAGTGAAGAGAAGCAGCTTGGATTTTATTCAATGGAGTAAGAAAAGCAGGGAGGAATTAAAGGAGTTATAGAATATAAGATGAACAGAAAGATGAGCTAAGAAAATGGTCTTTGAATACATAAAGGTAGTGCAAGGTCGTATTTATCTAGGAGGAAGACCTGTTGCAGAGAGCGTGGTGGGAGGTAGGAGAAATTTGGCTAGCATTTTAAGTAGGTGATCAGAATAAGGACTCCCACACTTTAGATTCTGCAAAGAACTGGTTGTCCCTTTCAAAATGAGGTACAACCGGATGTACTTTGAATATTAATAGGCACGTGCCAATTTTAAACTTCTGTATTTTCAGTGCTATCTTTTGGTGCTTTTCTGTTTAAAAGGAGAAAAGAAAAACAAAATCCAGACTGTTGGCTGATAGTGTTAAAGGTTTTTACCTCAGTTGTGTTTGCAGTGGAGAGCATTCCAGCTAAATCTGTATCATTGTGTGTGAAATAGCAGCCAATTTGCTTGTCCAGATTACAAGTGTAGCTTTGTATTCCCACACGATTTCAGGCTGCCCTGGATACAATCGGGCAGTGTTTCAGACTGGCTGGCAGTAGGCAGTCAGAATTCAGATTTTGAAGCTTGCTTTCTTTCTTTATCCGGAGTGGCTACTTTTCCAAGCCCTTTTGGGGGCTCTTTCCCAACAGGGCAATGTTATTCAAGATTGCACAGAAATCAGCTTCAACACTGGCCACGCTGTCATCACCTGGATTCAGCAAAATCTCAGGGGAATTGCCTGGTAATAGAAGTTTGTGTACCAAAAGCAGTTTCAATTAAAAAAACAGAGGCATACTTCTCATTTATTCAGAGACACGGCATGACGTCTGAGATAGTCAAGAAAGCCTTACACAGGCCCGATAGATAGATTAAATTACCCTTGCAAGCTTTTCCTATCATGCATGCATTGTCAGGGTGAACTAGGGTAGAGGGCTATCTATTTTGTACTGCTACAGTAACCAGGGCAGTGCCACTGCAGAGCTGGCCAGAATTTGTTCCTGACAGGTGGGTGTAAAATTCTAGTTGTGATGAATTTTTCCAGATTTTGCTTCTATCTCCACTGGGAGTAAGGCTTACCTTTAAGGAGAGAGAAATTTCTTAGATGAAATATTTCCTTTTCACACCAACAGCTGCTACAGAGCTTGCCAAGCAGCAGCTGATTGTAATTTATTGTTCTGTTCACAAGACTCTTCTTTCCAAGGGCTTGTTTTAAGTGCTTATCTACTTTGGGCCTATTATAATAAAGTATTTTATTATAATATCAAGGCTGCCATTAATAATGGAATTCTTTAAGAACAGCATGTAAATGAACCCGATGCCAGAAGATTTTGTCCCATCTTTCTCTTCCATAATTAACCTAATTTAAGAACAAAGGAATGAGGATACTTCTTAGTCATTCAGTTGACTAGTCAGAAGACTTTCTTGACTGTGTGACAGATTAAGCCATGTGCAGACCATGCGTGCTTGGTTTAGCCTTAGGCAAAAAGGGATCTGGAAGTGAGCTTTACAAAAGATAAGTTTTGAAGGTTATTTTCTAGATCATGCTTGTGGTATGCAGTTCATAGCTATGCACCAAAGAATGGTGTCCATCAAGTTCAACAAGCTGAAAGCATCACTGATATCATTTTCACTTCTCCCTTTGGATACCTCTTTATTTGAGTATTCAAAAGATTTCCTAGAATTAGAGCAAGTAGGCAGTTGATCAGTCACTCATCAGTAGTCCAGAGTGGTTTATGCATGTGTCTTATGACACATAGATATGTAAGTAGCAGGTTTTTTAGGAGTAACTGAACGTACAGGAATTGCTTAATCTGTCTTAAGAAAAACAATACAAGTCAATAAAAAATGAGACATTTTATGTTATTAAATCGGGTTTTGACCTTTGCTGGTGTTTGCTCTGGAGTATCAAAGCACTTGCTAGTGCACTGAACTCCCATCACCTGCCAAAAGTGTAAAGCTGTACCTTATATGCTGTTACCAAGATAAGCAAAGCAAAAATGCAAACCAGAAATACAATTATTATAAGCATCATAGTTAAAGATTCCTGCTTTTTGGTAAATATAATTTGAAGTATAGAAGCATTTGTCTGTGGAGTCTAAAAGGCACTAAAAGGCATTGAAGAGAGTCAGTGTAGAACTGTTCAGCTTTGAGCATGTTTGTATAAGAGTACTGTACCAAAGCTTCCTTTGTCAATGTACAAATAATTTTCAATGTAAGTTTAGGAGTGTAGGGCTAAGAGGGAGTTCAGAGTGTGTGTATGAGAAATTCCTCTGCCTTGATGCAGGTAGGGTATGGCTGCCAGACCTTGTTGGAGCTATCTAAACAAAATAAATTATAATGGAAAAGATTTCTTAATCATCCCCTTTCCCTAAATAGAGTGCTGCAATTCTTGATTACAGTCAGCAGCTCAGAAATTTTCTTTTGTTACCCACAGCAGCACTTGATTTTTCTACATTTTAAATACTGGAAGTTTATCGTAATGTGTGTCAACTATATATCCTCTTACTCATTTCTTTCCAGAAAAGACTTTGCAGTCAAATTCATCTGCTTCTCTACATTGGTTGGCTTTGTAGTACTCATACTATTCTTGGTATCTTAATTCAGTTTTGGATATAAAAATTGGAGGAGTGCCTCAGACAAATTTCATGAGCACTACATCCAGTTCACCAGAAGTGACACCATGTTCTGCCTTCACAATGTATTTATTACCCTCTATAATTACCCAGTTTCCCTTTTGCTGTACAAGAGCTTACGTATTTTCTCGCATGTTACGTTTGATCTGACCTTCCAGGTTGTGGTACTTTACACTTAGTTTTTATTTATTTGTGTTATTTCAAATATATTCAGTTTTCAACAGTATGATAAATCCTACCCTTTGCAGTCCCATTTATGATTCCTGAATATATAAGCATATTCTCTCATACCTCATCCAGGTCATCAAGAAAGCATTGAGTGGAATCAGGTCTAGAATAGGTCCCTTTAATAACCAATTTGGAAGCTAAAGTAATTGCTTTTTCATCCATTATATGATGATTTAGCCTACACTTTATTTCATAGATTGCTGATGAAAATGCTATGGCAAAATCAAGATACTTTGTATCTACTGTTTCTTAACCCTCAAGGCAGTTTCCCTGTAGCATAGAATAAAATTTGGGTGATGAGATGTATTTTCATGGGACAAGTCTAGGTCCTCTAAATAGTTCTACAACATTTAAGACTTCTTCCTATAGTAAGCATAATTCTACAATCTCAAGATCAAGCCTTGGCTACTTCTAATGGCAACTTGTCTTGATTCAGAAGATTGTCTATAGTAATATTTTTTTATTTACATTTCTTTCATGAGTATGTTTCCCTAGAGTGGTTGTGGATGCATCATCCCTGGAAACATGCAAGGCCATTCTGGATGTGGTTCAGTGCAACCTGGTCTGGATGATGTCTCTGCTTATTGCAGGGGGTTTGAACTAGATGACCTTTGAAGGTCCTTTCAACCCAAGCTGTTCTATGATTCTAACTTGAGGAGCTTGTAACCCGTGGTTGAGATAACACATGAGGTTTCCATCCTAGCTCATGATAATTTGTTTTCTACGACTTGGATTTAGCAAAGTATTACGGTGGAAATGCCTTATATTAAGTGTTTGGGAATGTTAAGTAGTTTAGGGAGCTGCAGGCAAATAGTTAAACTAACTCTGTTAGTCTGCAAATCCTTTAATGGTAGCTACTTGGCTGAAACCTTAGATCTGCTGTAGGCTTGAGTTCCAGGAACACTTCAAAGTACTTTTCCAGAATGAGTTTATATTTAGTCATGTTGTCTTAAGCAGCTGGTATTGAAAAACCCAAAACACCATCAGAGGAAGTGTTAGAATACAGAAGATTCATACTGTTACTGATGAACCAGCATAATCCACAAGCTGTTGTGTACAGTGTGACTGCATTGAGTAGGAAAAGTGACGTGTTACTATGGGTAATGGAGCAAACCATTGTGACAAAAATAGTTCCAGGCATTCTCAGTATCCTCTGCCACCCCCACCCACAGCCTATTACTAGACATGTCTATACCATATTTTGGCTGCGGCTATTTCTACCCCTTGTTTTAGTGTTTCATTAGTGCTTAAGAATATGAACTGGAGCTCAAATTTCTTATAATGTATCAATGTAGCTAATTCTGCCCTCATCTGGGAATTAAAGAGAGCTAGATGAGTTTATTGTAGTCTTTTAATTTATTTCCCTTGCATTCCTTTTGTAGTTGTGCTCCTCCAAAATGAAAGTTAATGAACACAGGAAAATGTCACTGATTTTCAGTGAGCAGGCAAGCAGGATGTTATAAGTTGGTGCTGTATTTTGATTTCTAGCCTATGAATACAGAATGCTTTTGAATTTCCTTTACCTTTGTTATCTTTAGCAGCACAGTTTCATTTTGCTGCAAATAATGAAGTCACAAGCCAGTAATGGAATTTTCAAACTGATTTGATAATAATTTGGTAAGAATGAGTAGAAAGAAAAGGTGGCTGCTCTCATTTTAAGTTGTTGTGCTGTACAAACTCATTGTTCATGTTAAATACAATGGGATCTGTTGTCACACTACAATGTTGGATATATTTCCTCTTTTCAACAAAGTTTTCATGAATGTTCTGATTTCCCCCAGCCCTTACCCACTCCAAATTATTTTCCTCACCATCAAATGTTGTGGCTTGCTTTAATAATTGGGGCAAGGGGCAGAGAAAAAGAAATATATATATCTCTACATATATTTATATATCTTTTCCTAGCACAGTTCTCTTAGCATTAAGCACACTCCTTGGATGGGAAATAAAATCAACTTTCACAAGATTTTCAATGAAGGATTATTTTATTTGCATGGCAAAGAAATAGGTCCTGAGTAGGCAGCATGCACAAGTTCTGTCCATCATCACTCCTGAAGCACATAAATACCTGCTAAATATGAATATCTCTTTTTGAAACCAGTTAAGTTTGGGAATATCAAGTGCATGAACAAAAGGGAACCAGATGATGCTCAAGCACTCTATTGTCATTATTAGTGAACCCCCCTGCACCCTTCCTCATGCTGGCTCTGTTCTGTGTCACACAGTTCAGCTGTGTAAGCAACTGCATAGGTATAACTCTGTGAGAGAGCACACCTGAAGGACTGTCCCCAGAAAGCTCAGTAGATAAAGCTGCCATAGGTCTGGTTGTTTTCCCACATGACCTGTTAGCAGAGTCCCAGCAGACTTTACCTCTTTAAGCATCCTCATCATGTGCTCATGCAACATACAACATCGGCATTTAGCTTACAGCAGAGCCAGTAATCACATCAGTCAGTCTGAACAGTTTGAAATAAATTCACTAACTGGTTATTATGTCTTAGGGCAATGGAGTCACTAGAGCTGACTTTGGAAGAAATGTTATGTAGTTTGCACATAAGCAGTTTGCTGCAGGTGGACTAACTATAAGCAAGGTGGCTGTGCTCTGCTTAACAGATGTAAAGAATTATCCCTGACTGCTTTTATTTCTAATTTTAAATACTTTATTTTTTATTTAACTACCTAGTTAGTCATAAACATCTTTGGTTAATTCTGATTCTATAATGTATTAACAAATCTGGGTTGAGCAGCCATTTATCTACTGGTCTGCTACTGAAAACATACCCCTTTCTGGTAAGGTGAAACAGTCACTATTTCTTGTAGGTAGAAGATTGAGATGCAGGAGGTGTAGATAGAATCCTTGGCTTCTGTGCAATTCTGAGCTTCTGTGCAATCAATACTCAGTTATCTGTGGGTGCTTTAACCAGTTTGAGCTTTAATCATAACATGGAAGCAGCGATACTTGAGGTTTCACCTTAACAAGCTAGCATTGGGCTGCCCAGACTTGGTTTCGGCCCAGTGCCAGAAGGAGACAGCTGTACTGCCTTCCCAGCCAGTTTGGGTCTGTGAGCAGTTTAGCTGCACTGTGTCTGGAGAACACAGACTAATAGCCCTAAAGACCCAGGCTCATTTTGTGGAGTCACCAGGAAGGTTTCAGTGCCACATGTCTATTTCCCAAAATGGCTGGGACTGCACAGAGGCAGTTAAAAGCCAGACAAGCTTATTAAGTGCCACCTGAATATTTCTACACCATGCAGGAGGCTCCAAGAAGATTTATTACCTCGAGTTCAATGCCAGCCTAATAAATTCACTCATCATCTTGTCAGCATGTCTGCTTGTATTATGGCTAGAGCAAGCACCTTATTCAACAAGAACTTTTAGAACTCAGCAAGAAGTTTCTGGTGGAAAAGGTATCACAATTTAGACTGTGGTGCGTCTGTGCTTCAGATCCCAGCCTTCTGTTTTCTTATTATGTGTGTGTGCTGCAACAGGGCACAGTAGCTTTTAAATGGTATTTATCCCATCAAGTTGCTTGTAGGGATTGCAAAATTACCCAAGTGGCATGGTGAAATACAGCAAGTTACCAAGAGGCTGCATTACCTCTTCTTTCTTTGGTGTGAGGTTGGGGAATTTACAGGGCATTAGCTAATCTGTGACAACCACTTTAGAGGATACTTGTAGCCTCTGAGATAGCTTACTGCTGTCATGTTAAAGGAAAAGACAGCACAGATTGCCTTCCGTTCACTGTAGATCATACAGAGGGGCATTTATCAGTAACTCATAAACTGTAAACTCACATTCTGGGTTCTTAGGTCATGGCTAAAAACAAGAGTATTAACTTCTTATATGTGAAAAAAAGGGCAAGTGCCACTATTTTGTATGATTGTTGATAAAACATCTTAGGAATTTTGTGAGGAAATTATTACAGCTATCTGAATTTTTTTGAACTCTTAGAGGAGAAAGAACATAGCAAGTGTCTTCTTTCACATGCTTGTTTGTTTTCCTACTGCTTCCTAATTACATTTAGATCAATGAAATTCTGCAAAGAATCTCTCAGGAAAACTAAAGGCAAAAGTGTACAAACACTGTTAGTGTACTCTCTTAGTGATATTGTACTAAAGGATTCCCAAATGTGACATGAAACTAGCAAAGTAATATTCTATTCATGTTTTCAGGAATTAGTCGTAATAAGCAGACATGTTGCTCTACCTCACAACATTTATATATTTGTATTTGTAGGAGGAAAGAGAGCATGTTATTAAACTAACTTGTGAGGGTGGTGAGGCACTGGAATAGATTGCCCAAAGAAGTTGTGAATGCTCCATCCCTGGCGGTGTTCAAGGCTGGTTTGGATAGAGCCTTGGATGACTTGGTTCAGTGTGAGGTGTCGCTGCCCATAGCAGAGGTGTTGGAACTAGGTGATCTTAAGATGCTTTCCAACCCTAGCTATTCTATGATTCTAAAACTAAGTGCCAGTTACAACCTATGCAGCTGATCCAAAACCTTGAAAAAAGCTGTGAAATGTGGAAATTTTGTCCCAAGCTCTTGAAGCTTAAAAGCTTCACACATTGACCCTGTAATAAAAGCAAGTAGAACTCTATACATTATTGCATTACATAGATTTTCATGCCTTTTTCAGCCAGCTACAAATACATTATAATAGACATATTTAATATAACATGCGCAAATGTTGAAGAGAAAGTAACTTGTTCAGATCTATGGGCAGATCAGATTTATTTGCAGAAGATATTTAATTTACTTCCAGGTGGATCAATATGAGGAATTATAACTCCATGTTGAAAGACATGTGTCCTTCAAATATTGTAAACATACTAGAACAGCTCTGAATCCACAGTAATTATCTCTGTCTTTCCGCAAGCTGCACTAGTGTCATGACACTGCTTCCAATTCCTGATTTAGCTGATTAGCTCTATGGCAGTGCATTTAGCAATGTAGACTTGTCCTAAGAGGACCATCTGCTGTGTTGCTCCATGGTGCTTGTTTGGGTTCTGCAGTAGGCAAAAGAGTTGTGATCTAAAGCCTACACTTACATTTAATTTTTACTGGTTTTTGTTTTATTTAAGTTTCTAAATATAGTTAGAGGGTTTGGAATGGGATTTGTGCTCTTAGCTGAGGCAGGTCCTTTTGAAAATCCACACCTAGAAAAGTAATTGCATGCCTCGAAATGCTGGATGCTCAGTAAAATGGGGCCTGTTAAGCAAGACAGTGTCTGCTTGTCTTGTCAGGAAAGGGAAAAAAAAAAAGATAAATATTTCTGTAATTTTGACTTGTTGGATCTAATCTAGGAAGAAATATTTGATTGAGAAACCTGAAGTAATCAGTCTGGTTATCATTTGCTCATCCAATAAATGAATGCAAATCAGAACTTACGTAGGTTATTGCAGGGATTAATATTTTTCTTGTTTACGTGGCTGAACAACTTGATTTCATTTTCTGTGTTTAATCACAAAAAATGTGTTCAAATATCACATGCAAAGTGCTGGTAAGGGGAAAAATAAAATGGTGAGGAAGTAGCAGAATTGAGGTCAAAAGTAATTAGGAAAAGAGGAAAGAAATATGTGAGGATATCTCTCAGATATTCTGTAGAGGTAAGTATGGATGCAATGGAGAGCTGTGGGGAGTTGAGCCAGTGATTCCTGTCATCTATGGAAGTATTTCCATCGACTTAGATACTGAACAAGGCCATACCAAAATGAATTTGTGCCTCTGCACAAATGTCTGAAGCCAAAATAAAAATAATTACAGTACTGAATGGATTGCATTGGTTGACTTCTTTGGCATCTGATGTTCTTTGGCATTGCTTCATCCTGATTATTCCATCTGGAGATAATTGTGTGATATCATCCATAAAATTAAAACATAAATCAATCCAGATAGTGATCAGCCCCATGAGTTGCTGTTTAAAAATACACATGGAAATCTAGCGCTCCCTGCCTTTTTCGTAGGATGTGCAAAAAAACAGTGAAGTGTCAGGACAAAATAAAAATATGATCTAGTAGTTAAGAACTACAAATCTTGCATGAGCTATAACAGTGCTGTAAACACAATACATGGAAAATAATAGAGAAACTCTTCATTTTTTCCTTAGTCTTTAAATAAGCTTTTAACAATAGGTAATATTAGAACTTTAAAGACTTCCTGTATTTGTTGGAATTATGGCTACAACTTTGTATGGCTGCAGTGCAGCAGTAAACTGCTGACTTAAAGCAAGTAATCAATTATTAGCAGCTGAGAAAAGACATTCCTAATGGAAGAATAATTTTCTTCTGTAGAGCTGGTAAAGTATTACTGGTAAAGTAATGCCTTCATATCAATGGAGTCCTTATGTCCCCTTTTTGCCAGGAAGGCCATTACTGTGACTTTATGCGGTACTAATTTCTACAACATGGTCTTTGAACCATGAAGAACTAATTCAAGCTTTATCTTGCTTTGTCTTAAAAAATTACTATTAGCAACAAAGATTAAAACGTATTCATTTTGGCTGTTAGCAATTGACTTTCATTAGAAGAGATTGAAGGGATTAACCTAGGTCATATTGGAAAAGGCCATTTAAGAGATTAATTTGTTTTATTTATCTTGTCTCATTTTTGAAGTTTTAGGAAGTGTTACTTATGGAGCCACTCTGCCTTCCCATCTCTAAAATAACTGTAGTATTTTAGACATTATATGACGATGCAAATTTTAGTATCTTTTCTTTATATTATGCACACAAATGCTTACGGAAAGCACACTTAGCTCTCTTTTGGGGAATATTTTACTCACTTTCCCTATGGTAGCAACTCTCAATTATATGAAACCTTGCAGAAAATGAACAGAAGAGCATTATGAATGTAGTTCTTACCCTCAGATACTCAACTGAATCTTTCATGGTAAGCTGTACATGCAGTGCTCAGTCATGTTTGCTGCACGCCCAGACACCAATACCTTGATTCATTCTGAGTATATGCCTGTTGTGAGAGAAAAAAAAAAATTACTCAAAGGTAGATAACACATAAGCTATTACTAACTCTGAATACAAATTGTAGAATTTCACATTTTTTCCACTGAAGCAATTTATTATAAATAGAAAACATACAACATATATATTTAACTTCATTATATGTTATTCTTAATTTTTAATGCTGTGCACCTTGTTTTATCTGGATATTAGTTTGAGTCAAGCTCACACCAATGGTTTATCAGTAGATACCAGTTTACAGAGCTTCTAGGAAAGCTAGAATGAAATGGGTTACAGTTTTCCCTCAGAAAATGTTTGCCACATTTGGAATGTCCTGATCTTGATGTCTTCCTTATAGAGAAATTGAATTGGGCATAATGTTTAATACACTTAATATCATGCGTATTTGATATCCATATCTATCTTTGTTGATACGCACTTTATATTTTTTTATATACATGTGTATAGAGTACATTTATATATTGCCTTTATACTTTGTATATATACACTTTATTTGAAGAATAATTCACTAAGATACTTATCTAAAGAGAAATTTCAGATAAGATCATTTCGTCTGGAAAAGAGAAGAATAGAACGTGATTCTTAAGTGATCCTGAAAGTCTTATAAGACATGTCAAATGTGGTAGAGATAAAAATAGAAATGTGTCCTACTGCTTCTAGTGAAAGGTTGGCTTATTTACCAATCTTCTTTGACTACCTTATGATGGGAATTAAAAGATTGATCTTTCCTTCTCTTTCCTTCACTTTTTCTTTAAAAGAAAGAGAAAAGATGGGAGGGAGATTGAATCTGTCAATCCCAGAATTGATTACCATAAAAGCAGATAAGAGACCAGAAGGGTTGGTACCTGGAGAAGCAGCATCATCAGCTCAAGAGTGTTTGAAATTCATTTGACGTTTGTGGTTTTGATTAGAAGTCAGTATCTAATTGTCAGTATTTCTACCACTGCCATCACTCTGGTAGCATATTTTCTGCATTGCACAGTCGTTAATACAGAATTGAGAATACACATGGCATGCAGCTCAATGGGTAACTCCAAAAGAAAAACTTGTGCTCTCCTTAATATTTAAATAGTGACTCAAGATTTGAAGACATTGCAGTTTCTTTGAAATTAGAACAGGTAAAATCCCTTATTACAGCAAGTGAGAAAGAAGAGTATTTGAAAAGAGATGACATCTGCTTTTAGAGTTATCAGCCCATACGCTGAGGAGAGAAAACAAAATGGGAGGGGCACTATTTCATTAGAAAACAAAATAGAAGAGACACTATTACAGTCCCTCATGAAGAGACCCTCCCCAGCATCCCTATAGGCCCCTTTCATATACTGGAAGGCTGCTATGAGGTCT